>CACSLK010027831.1:11113611-11153716 GCA_902706635.1 Striga hermonthica
TTTTTTTTTGGAATGAAGAAAGATTGAACAAGGAAAATTAAAATTAGAATCAGGAGGAAGAAGAACACACGATCAAACACCTCTCAATGAAAGCACCAATGATGAAGATTATGTGTTCGGTCTTTCGACAAGCCACATGAGTGCCTTAAGTCAAGATAGAGTCTCGAAGATCCACGTCCACAGTACTTCGAAACAAGTAAAATTGCAATAGAACACAAGGAAATCTACGCAAATTGTTTGAACAAAAAGTTCGGATTTTTGTATTAAGAAGAATCAATGTCTTTAACAAGTACTATGCGCGCCTATTTATAAAGCTCAATTAAAGGTCTAATCCTAGTCTACTAAGGCTAATCTACTTAAACTAGGAAAACAATAAAACATGAAACATTCTAGAAACAAGGAAAGAAAATATGATTCTAATCTATGCGTGCGCCTCGCCCAACCCTAGCCGCCATTGTGCGCGTGCGTTGCCTTACTCCTCAAGGATCAGGTCACCTTTGCCAAACCGCGTGCCCATGTCATCCGCATCCCCTTCTCCTTGTGCGGTTAGGTCTCCTAGCGCGTGAAGCTCCTCGGCCTTACTCGCGCTATCGCGTTCTTGGCCGAAATTCTCGCGCGCGTCGCCGCCCGCGCGCGCATGCCCGCTTACGAACTGGGCCTCGGCAGCCCGACGCCTTAACCTCCGCCGCGCATGATAAGCGCGGATCGCCGCATTCTTCAGCCTTCTTGTCGTGTTCTCATCAACGCGCGCGGGCGCAGGGTAGTAGCATGCACGCACGGGCAGCAGCCAGGGGCAGCGCGCTGGCAGACCTGGCCAACAAGAATGTGGAACTTCTAGAAGGCTTTTTGAGCTGAATTTTCCCTAGATCATTCTTCCCAACTTGGAGCGCAAGCCAAGTTATTTAGTTTCCTTATTGCTTTATAATTTCTAGCTTAATTAGGATTTCTAATATTTTATTGCTTTAATAATTCCCTAGGTAGATTAGGACTAGATATATTTTGTGCCTATATAAAGGCCCTTTCCCCATGCTATTTTTCATCATGAAATTTATCAATAAAAATTCGAACTTTTGTTCAAACACTTTGTCTTAGATTTCTTCTAGATTTCTATTGCAATTTTATTCGTTTAGAGGGGTGCAGTTTGTGAACCTCTAGGCAACTATCGGCGATTCAAGGCACTGGTTTGTGGCTTATCGGTAATCGAAACACACGATCTTCATCATTGGGGCTTTCACTGAGAAGTGTTAGATCGTGTGTTTTTCTTCTACCCCATTCCATTTCTTTTTCTTCTTCTTTTTTTTTTCGTCCCCCTATCAAAAAAAAAAAATCGTGAGGTTGTGTGCTCGTGAGAGGGGCTAGCTGATCGAAAAAAAAAATGTTAAGGAGAGAATCCATGGAGGAATACTTAAGGTGGGAGGAAGAGAGGTTTGAAGAGGTGGTGCGTGCGGCCAAGGGAAGGAGATTGGCGGTTTGTGAACGAATGTTCTTGGAAGATTGGTATCACCGTCAAAACCCTAACAACTAGAAAAGGCCGAGGTACGAAAGGTGGAAACTGGAGATGTCAACATTCAATGGAGCTGACCCAGACGCATGGCTCAAGAAAGCTCTTGCATATCTCATCCTCGAAGATCTACCAATGAAAGATTGGGTAAAGTATGCTTCAAATTATTTTGATGGAGGGGCCGATGTTTGGTGGCGATGGCTCTACCACAACTGCCGCGAACCAACTCGATGGGAGGATTTTAAAAAGGAGCTCATCGGATGATTCGGGACCCCGATCTATTGCCATTACGACGAGGCTCCCTCGCACGAATGGAGGAGAAGAAGCTTACGTGATTACCAGCAGGAATTCATGGGCCACACCCAAGTCACGAAGGACACGCGATCAAAGACAAGGCCCAAGGCGAGTCCAAGAAGGAGACGGAGGTCGAATTGGTCGAGCAAAATAAGTGCGAAGTGGAAATTATGGTCGAGCAAGACATGCATGAAGTCAAGGTGGTCGAAGCTCCAAGGCTCGAAGAGGGTGTGCTCGAGGGAGAGGGTGAAGTGGCACACATCGAGGTCGAGGCCGAAGGAGCCGAAGAGTTTGATGTCGAGAGTGAGTTCATGGTCGAAGTCGACGAGGACCGTGAGTGGGATGCGCGCGTGATCGAAGAACGAGTCCCTGAAGTGTGGATGGTGGAGGACGAGTCCTTGAGGACAAGGACATTCTCAAAGGGGGCGTGAATGATGCGGAAGTGGGTTTCGAGCCCCGACAACGAGAAGGTCCAAGAGCCGAGAAGGCCCGAGAAGGCCGAAAAAAGGGCCCAAACTACGCACGCATGGCCTAAGAGACGGGTACAAGCGCGAATGCGAGGTGCACGAGCACAAAAGAGGTGGCACGAATCAACCTAAATGCGACCAAGGCGTGAATCGACCCAACCGGAAGGGTGCGAATATGCACATTGGCGTAGACGTGCACGGGCGAGACCACACCTCAGAAGGAAGCACTATCGGAGGTTTTGGAATGATTATCAAATGATTAGAACCTGGTGGGGATGGCTAAGGAACCAGGTGGCTCGAGGAATGGAAGGCACGTGAGTTGGGTGCCCAACGGGTGCAGCCCGCGCACATGGGTGCGCTGGCAGCACGCTGGCAGGCAGTGGCGCGCAAGGCCACGCGCGGGTGGGCGCGCGCACAGGCGGGGCGCTGATAGGTCGGGCACTCGCAGGCACGCGCGCAGACACGGGCATAGGTAGGCGCAGCACAGCAGAGCGCGCGCGTGATGACGGATCGGGTGTTGCGTTCCCTCGACTTGTCTCGATCACGGCTTCGCCACGGCCTTGCTCTCGACGATAGGTGTGATCGACTCGGTTATTAGCCTAACTCTCTCACGATACTTGAGTTCACTCGGGTATTAGCCTCGCTACACTCTCGAAATAGATCGGGTCTTAGCCTCTCTAAATCGTTGAACTGGCTCGGGTCTTAACCTCACCAATTCGGTTGCATGATCGAATTCTCACGAACCCTAACACACGGTTTCGAACAAACGTTCTTTTCTATTTCATCAATCTTGGACATGAAAAACAATGAGGGATCATCCCTATTTATAGATCCTAACTATGACTAATTCTAATCTACCTAGGAAACATATTAAAGCAATAAAACATTAACTCCCTAAACATTCTAGATACTATTGTGCAAGAAGGAAACTAAATATACTAGAGTCCTAAATTGACTAGATCTTAATCTTGCTTGGCTTGCACTCCAAACAAATCCCATCACATGCTCCAATTATTTTTGGTCGCCCTAACGTCTTGCGCGTCGCACATGCGTGCGCCGCCTTAGTACTCACACTCATCGTCGGCCTAGGTCTCTTGCACGCCCATCTCGCACGCGCGCCTATGCGTGCGCCCAGTCCGCATCCGGTCTTCTCGCGCACGTGCGCGTCGCCACCCTTGCCTATGCCTACCGCGCATAGGCATGCGCCCATCCAGTCGCGCGCAGTCGCGCGCCCTTCGCCTCGTCCATTGCGCGCGTACGTACCGCTGCCCCTTACTCCTATGCCTGCGCGGTTTCGGACGCCGTCCGCGTGACAATCACCCACGCGCCCAGCTCGCCCGCTGCTCGCTGCCCGCGCGTACCTCCCATCGCCTGCGACCCGATCGCCTACCGTGCACCCCCGTACACCCGTCGCTGCCCGCGTGCTGGCCACCCGCTCCCGCGCATCACCGCCCGATGCGCGCCTTTCGCCGTTCGACCCTTGGTCACCCCCGACCACTCTTAGGCCTCGAAAACCACTTCCGTATCATTCCCCTCCTCTTCAAGACGTTCCTTGTCCCCAAGGATGAGAAAGTTCAGCACGTCCACATCACTATCTTCTTCTTCAACGAGGAATTCACCTTGATCCTCAGTCCTCAACTTAATGCGCTTTCCTGGTCATCCAAACTCCATCTTTCCTCGCTTGTAGTCAGTCGTAATAGGTCCAAGCGTTTCCAGCCACTGTACTCCTAGCAAAATATCTGTTGCCTTAAGTGGTAAGGCATAAAGATCAATCTCCAGCTCATGATCCTGTGCCATTATCAGGACTTTCTTGAATAATTGACTTCCCTGCAGCTCATGTCCATTGGCCACCTTGACACCAAGCTTCTTGACTTTTGTGGGTACCAACTTCAGCTTTTGGGCTATCCTTTCGTCGATGAAATTTAAACTCGACCCACTGTCCACCAGAACTTCCAACAACATATCCTTTATCTCGGCCGTGAATTTGATCATCCTAGGTTCACACTTGTTGCACTTCACCATATGCAACCAAGACTCTTCCTGCGGCTTTTCTTCCTCTCGTTACTCCTCAATTTCTAGCACAAAAATTTCCTTACCCTTGCACTTATGGCCTGGCGCAAATTTCTCGTTGCAAGTAAAGCACAAGCCTTTTTCTCTTCGCCTTTGTATTTCATCCTCCGTCAGCCGTCGGTAGTTGCTAGTGGTGCGTGTACCGTCGCCGACTGTTGGCTTGACCTCGGCCTGTGGGGGCGTATCGTCGACCACGACGTTCGCGCGCCGAACGTCCGTGCGCCACTCGCTCGGTCTGGCCCTGCGCACTGCCGCGAGATGATTCTCGTGCAGTCGCGCTGCTTCCATGGCAGCCCTTGTCAACCTTGGCCTGTCCAATCGTACCTCCGCATCCAACTCAGCCTTTAAGCCTCCTACGAACGCACCTACTAGTGCCTTTTCGGGCCAATCCCGAACTCGGCTTGCTATCTTTTGGTAATCGCGTAGACTACCGGTTTGGCGGATCCTTGTCAGCGCCTCATCATAATCAAAGTATTCGCTCGATCCAAACCTGGCAATCAGCTCCTTCTCAAAATCTCGCCATCTGATTTGCTCGCCTTTATTTTTGTAAACATGTGACACCCATTGCCACCATGTGTTGGCCTCCCCATCCAAGTAGTAGGCGGCAATTTGAACTCTTTCAGATCTGCGTACCTCGTTGATCTTGAAAAATTACACGGCACGATTCGCACTTACGTTCTCCTCGCGACGATGTCGATGGCCATGCGTCATGCGATCTCCGTGGTGTCGGGTAGTACACGTCGCGCGCGTTCCCCGCAACTGTTCGTCGTCGTCATCGCGACTAGACGTCGAACTGCCTGTTCCCGCCATGGTTGATCTCGATGTGCGGCTCCTCCGTGTATGGTGGTTGACTCTCTCGAGTTGTCCCGCCAAGTCGTGTATCATCAGCTCCAACTTTGCCATGTTTCCATTGACCACGTGTTGTCCGTTGCCAAGGGACCTCACGCTTTCCTCAAGTGCATCGAATCTCTCACGATTCGTCATGACTCTCCTTTTTTTTTAAGACTCTAAAAATAATTCGAACAAGTCGAACCAAAAAGAAAGAAAAACAAAAGAAATTCGGCCCCTTCAACAAAAGGTAATAACCAAAAAAAAATCAAACAAAAGGACTAGATGACACTTTTTTTTTTTTTTTATACTATCGAATTTTCGAAAATTTGGGAGCAAAAATTCGAAAAAATCGAACAAAAAGAAATCAAAAATTGGACCCAAAAGAAAAGGAATGAGATAGAAAAAGTTCACGAACACCCAATCGATCACTCTCAATGAAAGCACCAATGATGACGGATCGGGTGTTGCGTTCCCTCGACTTATCTCGATCACGGCTTCGCCACGGCCTTGCTCTCGACGATAGGTGTGATCGACTCGGTTATTAGCCTAACTCTCTCACGATACTTGAGTTCACTCGGGTATTAGCCTCGCTACACTCTCGAAATAGATCGGGTCTTAGCCTCTCTAAATCGTTGAACTGGCTCGGGTCTTAGCCTCACCAATTCGATTGCATGATCGAATCTCACGAACCCTAACACACGGTTTTGAACAAATATTCTTTTCTATTTCATCAATCTTGGACATGAAAAACAATGAGGGATCATCCCTATTTATAGATACTATGACTAATTCTAATCTACCTAGGAAACATATTAAAGCAATAAAATATTAACTCCCTAAACATTCTAGATACTATTGTGCAAGAAGGAAACTAAATATACTAGAGTCCTAAATTGACTAGATCTTGATCTTGCTTGGCTTGCACTCCAAACAAATCCCATCACATGCTCCAATTATTTTCGGCCGCCCTAACGTCTTGCGCGTCACACATGCGTGCGCCGCCTTAGTACTCACACTCATCGTCGGCCTTCTGGGTGTTCTTTGCCTATTCCCATTGCTTGATATATATAGATTTTTTTGGTATGGCCATTTTCTTTTATTGATTATTTCTTTTTGCACCTTCACAGTTAAAGCTTTAGCCCGTTTCGAATCTAAGGGCAAAACCGGTGAGAAGTCCGCCATTCCTTCTGTCCCTCTGAAGAAACCTAAAGACGGCTCAGGTTCTGGTCTGAAAGGCGCGACAGTCGAGACAACTACCGCCAAAAAGTCCAAAGTGGTGCTTCCCTCGGTTGCTAAGCCGAGCCAACGGTCGGGATCACACTCCCGCAAATGGGCTCAAGATCAACGGATGTGACCTTGGTGCCCGGCTCCCTGAAACGCCAAAAGGGTAAGGAGCCCATAGTCGAGAAAGATGCAGGGCAGTCGTCTCATGTGAAGGTGCGCCCCGTGACCCTTGATCAGCCTTCACGTCTTTATGACAACCCTAACCCTCTCCAAATCCTCGAGTACCTCCACTCAACTCTCCCTGATGACAACCGGGCTCGGAACGACGGCAACCCCTATCATCGGGCCCGTTATGCTGCTCGACTCATTCCTAGGGTGAGTTATGTTCATGTGCTTATTTTTTTCTTTCTTTCTAGTTTAATTTTATCTTAACCCTCTCGTTGTTTAAACAGCTTCTCGTGTGCATTTTTCCTTCGATGATCGAGAAGGCCACTTCTCCCCATACCAACGTCAAGATTATTAGGGAGAAATACACAGCTAAGTAAAAGGAGCTTGACGAGAAAGAGGAGGAGATCGAAGCTGCTAACGCTGTAATTGTCAAGACCTGGTCTGGGAAGGAGACGGCCTCAAGGAAGGTCGAGAAGCTGAGGGCCGACTGGGCTAAGGCTGCCGACGAGGCCATGGTTGAAAAGGAAGTTGGGGTTCTGGAGGGCCGTAAGGCCTTCCTTAAGTCGCCCATGGGCTCCATCTTCCTCGAGACCTATCGCAAAGAGGTCGTCCAAGCCTTCTGCAATTCTTCATATTTTCTCGACATGCTCTGCCCCATCACCCTTCATCACTTCCATTTCACTTTTGATGCATGGGAGTCGGCCGCGAAGGGCACTGCGCTTGAGGGAAAAGTAGACCTCCAAGCGCTTAAAGAAGCACTTCTTTTACCGGCGGGATACCAGGGCGACACGTCGCTCCCTGATGATTATCCGTGGTGGTCGGGACTCGAGGCTCAGGCCATTCGTAAGGCTGGTCTGAGTTCTCAACTTGACTTTCCCCCCACCTCCTTGGTCGGTCCGACCGAACTAGTCGGGCCAAGTGGGGATGATCATGAGGAGCCAGTCGATGAGGAGATTGAAGTCGATCGGCAGGGCACAAAGCCGATCGAGGAGGAAGAGGTGCGGGGACGGAGCCTGTCGTTGATGGGGGTGAAACTGCTGCTGAGTAGTCGACAGCCGACACTGAAAAAAAATGAACATTGTTTTCTTGATTGTAATGGTTTTTGTGTTTGTCTTGCTTTTCTTATCTTTTGGTCTCGGCCTACTATGGATCATTTTGTAAAGGCCGAGATGAATTATCATGTATCTGACGCTATCTATGCAATCTATCTTTTTCCAACTATTCTTAATCGTTATGAATGCTTCTCGATGTTTGCGTTGATGTGTTTTTTGGTTATGCTGGATTTTTCAAAGTATTCTAACCTGTCCTCTCCCAACCCGGCTTTCGAGCTGATCGAAAACGAGCAATGGTTTTAGCAGCTTCATAGCTAATAATCGTAAGTTTTTCAACCCGTCTTCTCCCAACCTGGCTTACGAGCTGGTCGAAGACGAGCAACGATCTTAGCAGCTTCATAGCTGATACTTAAAGGTTTTTCAACCCATCTTGCGAGCTGGTCGAAGACGAGCAACGATTTTAGCAGCTTCATAGTTAATACTCAAGGTTTTTCAACTCGTCTTCTCCCAACCCGGCTTGTGAGCTGATCGAAGACGAGCAATGATTTTAGCAGCTTCATAGCTGATACTCAAGGTTTTTCAACCTGTCTTCTCCCAACCCGGCTTGCGAGCTGATCGAAGATGAGCAACGATTTTAGCAGCTTCATAGCTGATAAACGTAAGTTTTTCAACTCGCCTTCTTCCAACCCATCTTGCGAGCTGGTCGAAGTTGAGTGACGGTTTTAGCAGCTTCTACGCTAGCCGACTTCGTAGTTGCAGTATTCGTAGCCTTTTCGAGATTCTACTCGTCTTCGTAGTTGTTTAAATCGACTTCGTAGTCGTAGGCTTCGTAGCCTTTTCGAGATTCCACTCGAGAGATACAACTTCGTAGTTGTTTAAATCGACTTCGTAGCTTTTTCGAGATTCTACTCGTCAGTTACAACTTCGTAGTTGTTTAAATTGACTTTGTAGTCATAGACTTCGTAGCCTTTTCTAGATTTCACTCGAGAGATACACCTTCGTAGTTGTTTAAATCGACTTCGTAGTCGTAGGCTTTGTAGTCTTTTCGAGAATCCACTCGAGAGATACAACTTCATAGTTGTTTAAATCGACTTCTTAATCGTAGGCTTCATAGCCTTTTCGAGATTCCACTCGAGAGATACAACTTCGTAGTTGTTTAAATCGACTTCGTAGTCGCAGGAATTAATCGGCTACATGGCCGTTTTGAAAAATTCGATTTTTTAGGTAATCATAATAAGGTCGACATGCAATGTAAAAAGACATAATTGAAGCACAAACTTGAGATTCATTTCATTACTGAATTTGATTTGAACATAGCTCAGTACAAAAAGGAGTTCAAAACATTGCCTTAAGCGTAAAAGGGTTTGATATGGATCATGTAACGCCCCGTTTTAATTTAAAGAGTTTACCGAATTTATTTATAAAAATCAGAGTAAATTTTTCGCAAAATATCAAATTTAAAACTTTATACCTTAACGGGCGCTACTTAACTACTAACAACAAATAAACAAGGGTACAAACACAAAGGACCTACACATGCAGGTTAACAATTAAAAATAACATTCCATAAATCATAATTTCCAGATTCAAGTCAAAGGTTCAACATGATTCAAAATAAACAAAGCGGAAGCATCAAAATGAAATATCCGACATAGATAGATAAAACGAAAGCAAAAAGAACTCGACAATCCAATGACCACCACTTGCTCGTCTCTCGCTGCCGCCGCCAACCTTTCTTAACCTAAAGATAGGAAGAGGAAACAAGAGGACAAACAACAGAACAATAGGAGTGAGCAAAACCACTATGCTCACCAATACCGCATAAGTTTATCTTGCATAAAGATCCAAAACCATAAATAGAGTATGCATAGAATCGAGGTCTATCTCTCTATATGGCCCTATCGCAAACCTCCTATGTACATACAACAACCTTCCGATCAGACATCGACAAGGAGTAACCGGAAACCTTCCCACCCTGGCTCGACACGGGCTAAGGGATCCTTTTCAGGAGACAATCGAGATGTTTTTCCCCAAAACATGGGCTAGGGCGTCCTCCTCCTGGATACGACGGGCAGGTGACCTCGCACTGCTTATGCATTCATCAAAGGCACTAAAGGCGAGACGCCCCTGGCGGTGTAACACACTAGACTACGGTTCTCAGGCATACTAAAGTTATCAAAACGAACGTTTATACGAAATAACGATATGCAATAATTATAGATACACAAACTGTACCCACCTGGAAACAGCGAATAACATAAAAGGCGAGGCTCGATAAGTGGTGAGGTCAACACCTCAAAGCACCTACACGAAATCAAGATAGTCTCCCGATTACTAATAATCAAACGAACAAATAAACTTAGTTGAAACACTTCAACTAAGTGGCTCGTGGAAAGTCTCGTGGAGTTATGGAATATTGACTCGACTCGGACCAAGTATGAGAAAGACATATAATAATCAAATAAAGGTTGACTAAGTCAAACAAAAGTCAAAGGTCAAAAGCTCGGGAAAGAGTCCGAAAACTGGGCACCAATGGGGTTACCTCAAAATCTACCCGAGGGATCGACTCCAAAAACAAGTATATATAAAACAACATCAGGGGACAACATACAAGGAAGATTATGCAAAAAATCACACTTAAGCAAAACGAACCGGATTTTTCAAAATATCGATAAATAAGGCATATTTGAAAGATGACCAATCAAAAGAATGAGTTATGATCTAAAATTTTTACACATAAAAGAACATGCTGAGCATATACATCCACCAAATATCAGCCTCAAAACATAAATATGTGATTTTATTAAAATAAAACAAGTTTGCAACAAAAACGATCATGGATTTTATTGATTGACCAAAAGGATGATTCAGGACTTAGAAATTTTATGATGACAACAATAACATACCAGGAACAACATATAAAAATTTCAAGAATAAACACTGAACATGCGATTCATGAAAAATGTTAAAAGTTTCAGCCAAAAACACGATTCTAACAGAAACATAACCTATTGAATCCAATAATTCTTGAAATTTTTACCACATCACATATCACATCAAATAAACATAATTACCATGTTTGATGCATAAATATCAAGATCTCGATTTTATATGATTTTTTCAAAAATTCTGCAAAAACGAACATTTAATTATTTAACCTATCAATTCAACTCCGAAAATAATGAAACTTTAAGACGAAGTCAATATATAAAAGTAGTAATATATCCAAAATTCATAATTTTTGGACAACCATACGATATATTGTACATTTTACAAGTTTCAGCAGATACATAATCTTCAAAAATCTATAACTTGAAAAATACAAGTCCAAAATGAAAAAGGTCAAAACCATTGTGATCAGGACATAAAAAAAATTTATTATCCAAGAGGTAATCACGAGATTTGTTCAAATGCTAAGGGTTCACTATCAAACCCTATAGATCGAATATTACACAATTTACAAATAATCATAGCATATCATATAAGTTCAAATAATTCAAGGAACTCACATATTCAGCAACAAGAGCATATAAGTATATCAAAATATAGGAGTTTTGTAAATATTACCAAACACCTAAGGGGAGGATGACGAATGGTGAGGTCACAGCTCGGTTTAATCCTACGGGCGGGGAAATCATCTGCGTGGCTCGCTCGGGGTCCAACGGCGGCTCGCTTGTCGAATGAGAGTCCTTTGGTGGTCAAAATGGGCGTTGGAAAGCAACCAAGGAGGGGCTCGAACGTCGGTTTGTTGCGGGGCTCGGCGTCGCTAGGCGCGGTGCGGTAGCGGGTGGCGCAGCGAGGGATGGGGAGCTCGGGGAATTTTTCCGGCGAAATAAGTGAAAGAGGTGAGGGTAAGAATTCTGAATTTTTTACAAGAGAGGAGAGGGAGAGAGGTATGGAGAGTAAATGAGAGGAATGATGGAGAGGTGAGGGGTTTCTCCTTTAATAGCTTATTATTTTTGTAACCTCCCATATTAATAGGTCAAAGATCACATTAAAAGGGTAGTGAATGATCTTAAGGGATAAAGAGGTTACATTTTAAATTCAAAATTCAAAGGCTTAAAAGCATGCATGCATGGGAAGTGGTCAAGGGCCGGGCGGGTCGTTCGAGCGACCAGCACGAACTGCGTGTCGCGCGCGGTTGCGAGCTGCTGGATGTCGCGCGGCCGAGAAGGGCCCAGTTTGGCGTGCGATCGATAATTAAAATAAAGGCCCGACTCGGTTTGATGCTCGGTTCGTAAATTAATTCGGCTCGATAATAATACCCTTAGGCAAATACGAGCATATAATCACGTAAAAATTAAATAATCGAGCCCGATTAGCTTCGAGCTTCCCGACGTGCCAAAATAAAATAATTAATAATCTCAAAATAATCGGAACAAATGGGGAGCTACAGATCATGTGCCAGGATCGCAGCAGTTGTCGACCTTCTCCATCCTCAAGTTCATATGCACCTCTCTCGAGCACCTTTGTGACAGTGTAGGGTCCTTCCCAATTAGCTTCGAGCTTCCCGACGTGCTTGAGGGCATCTGCTCGTTTGAGGACGAGATCCCCTACTTGAAAACGTCTGGTTTGAACTTTCTTATCGAAAGTTGCGCATCTTCTGTTTATACTCGACGGATCGTACCCAAGCTTCTTCTCGTCCTTCTTCAATCAGGTTGAGGGATTTCTCAATCATCTCCTCGTTTTTCTTTTCCTCATAGAATGTCGACCTGTAAGAGTTCAAGCCGACTTCAATGGGCAGAAGTGCGTCCATTCCATAAACCATGTGAAATGGAGATTGACCCATCGAACTTCTCGGAGTCGTCCTATAAGCCCACAGGACTGTTGTTAACTCGTCAACCCAAGCTCCTGATGCCTTTTCCAATCTCTTCTTCAACCCTTGGAGAATGGTTCTGTTTGTTACTTCAACTTGGTCGTTTGCCTGAGGATGTGCAACTGAGACAAATCGTTGCTTAATCCCCATGTTGAGGCACCATGCCTGGATCCGTTTTCCCTGGAATTGTGTTCTCTTATCTTAGATCAACACCTTAGGAATTCTAAATCGACAGCAGATGTTTTTGAACAGAAATTGTAACATTTTTTCTTTGGTGATCTTTGCCAAGGGCTCCACCTCGACCCACATGTTGAAGTAGTCGACTGCGACTACAAGAAATTTCCTTTGTCTCGTTTCCATTGGCAACGGTCCCATCAAGTCGATTCCCCATTGGCAAAGGGAATTGGAGAGTTGATTGCCGTCATGTATTCAGCTGGGATGTGAGTGATTTTCCCATGGCGTTGACATTTTTCGCATTTCTGGACCAGCTGTTCTACCGTTGCTCGAATCTTATGCCAGTAGTAGCCTGCTCGCAAGGCTTTTCCAGTTAAGGCTCGTGATTCTATATGTGCTCCACAACATCCTTCATGAAGTTCTCTCAGGACATGAATTCCTTCTTCTTTGGAAACACACCGCAGATGGGGCCCGACCAACGACTTCTTATATAAGATCCCATCGATTTCAAAGTACTTGCTTAAGTATCTAGCAACTTTTTCCGCTTCTTGCTTGTCTCCTGCAGGTACTCGACCCTACAAGAGTTCACGAATCGACTTTCTCCAATCGTCATTCTCGTCGACTTGCATTTTCTCGCCCAAGACACTTCCTTCAAGGTGCATGATGGAGATGCTATTTCCCACCTTCCCTTCATTTGAACTCGCTATTCTAGCCAGCCAGTCGGCTCGCTTATTCTCTTCTCGGGGTAACTGAACTAAGTCAAATTTCTCTAATCCTTGCACGAGGCTTTGGATTTCCTCGACATATCTCATCATTCATTCTTCTTTAATTTCACAAGTTCCCATTACTTGCCCGACTACGAATTGCGAGTCAGAATGTGCCTTATCTCCGTGGCTCCTCCGCTTATTGCGAGTTGAATCCCTTTGATAAGTGCCTCATATTTGAATTCATTGTTCGAGGCTTTGAACCCCATTCTGATGGAGAAATCCAAATTCTCGCCTTTCGGTGATACAAGGACGACCCTAAGGCCAGAACCATTGGCCGCAGAGGAGCCATCGACATGTATTACCCACTTCTTTTCTTCGCCCTTGGTACATTCTTGGATGAAATCGGCCAACACTTGAGCCTTTAAGGCTCGTCGGGGCTCATATCTGATGGAATATTCACTCAACTTGACTGCCCATTTCACAAGTCGACCTGAGATAGTAGGTCGACCCAGTGGTTCCTCAAGTTGGAAATTTGTCCTCACTACTATTGTATGATTTAGAAAATACGGCCTCAACTTTCTCACCGTTATCACCAGAGTTATAGCAGCCTTCTTGACTTCAGAGTATCTAATCTCGACTCCCTAGAGTACTCAAATGGTATAATATATCGGCTACTGAGAGCCTCCTTCTTCTCACAGTAAAACCGAACTCAACGAAACCACTCCCACCGAGATGTACAACACCAACTCGTCACAAGGCTCGGGTTTGGTTAACAAGGGCAATTCGCTCAAGAATTCTTTCAACTTTTCAAACGCCATCTGAGCTTCTTCACTCCACACAAAAGTCGACTTTTTCTTAAGTAGCTTAAAGAATGGGAAACTCTTCTCAGCGGCCCGAGCAATGAACCTACTTAGACCGGCAATTCGACAGGTTAAGACTTGCATTTCCTTGATATTCCTCGGTGGAGCCATGTCGAGTATATCCCTCACCGTCTCCTTGTTTACCTCAATCCTTCTCTCAGTTGCAATATAGCTAAGAAATTGTCTTGCCCTTACTCCGAAAGCGCACTTACTTGGGTTCAACTTCATCCTAAATGTTCTAAGTGTTGTGAATGTTTCTACTAAGTCGTCAGTATGTGAAGTCAAGGACCTGATTTTCACCAGAATGTCGTCTACATACACCTCCATATTATGCCAGATTTGCAGTTTGAACATCCGATCCATCAGTCTTTGATAAGTCGCTCCCGCATTCTTGAGTCCGAAGGGCATAACGATATAACAATATGTCCCTTTGCTCGTCACGGAACTTACTTTGCACTGATCCTCTGGGCCAAGGGGATTTGGTGATACCCTTGGGATGCATCCATCATGCTTAGCAACTCGCAACCGGCTGTAGAGTCGACCAGTTGATCGATTCTTGGCAATGGGTAGTGATCCTTTGGGCACGTCAGGTTCAAGTCTCGAAAGTCGATGCACATACGCCATTTGTTCAGTTCCTTCCTCACCATCACTGTGTTGGATATCCATTCTGGGAACTGGATTTCCTTGATGTGCCCCGCTCGCAGCAGCTTATCCACCTCGGCTTCAATGGCTTTGTCGATTTATGCACCATGGTGTCTAAGTCGCTGCTTCACTGGCTTCCTGAGAGGGTCGACATTGAGTTTGTGCTCAATGATTTCAGGGTCGATTCCCGTCAGTTCTTCTGGGGTGAAAGCAAATATGTCCTTGAATTCCCTCAACAACGCTACAATTTGTTTTCGTAACTCGTCCTCCAAATCTTTCCCAACCTTAGTGGTCTGATCCTTCATTTCTCCAATTTGTATCTCCATCAACTCTCCATGAGGCTCAAGATCACTCCCTCTCGGCCTCTTCTTGCTCGACATTGGCTTCTTTCCTTCTTTGATTTCGGCTCATTGGTTGGGTTTCACTGCTATTTGGTAGCAAGTCCTTGAAAGCTTTTGGTCCCCTCGAGCTTCTCCCACTTGATCTTCAACAGGGAACTTCAGTTTCATGTGATAAGTCGATACTACTGCTTGGAAAGCATTGAGTGTCGGCCTCCCTAAGATCACATTGTATGCTGACTCGACGTCGACCACCACAAATCTTACCATCTTCACCTTTCTCAAGTCGCCTTCGCCTAGACTTCCGCGAGCATAGGCTCTCCTAGGGGCGTGACCTCTGATACATTAAATCCAAAGAGTGACATATTTAGTGGTGTGATCTCGATGTTGAGTTCCATCCTTTTGAGACAATCATAAAAGATCACGCTCACTGAGCTCCCAATGTCGACTAACACCCTTTGCACCTCATAGCCCGACACTTGGGAGGTTATCATCAAGGCATCATTGTGAGGCCTCTCGACCTCACCCACATCCGCTGGTCCAAAATTCATCACCGGGCTGTTGTCGTATGATTCTTAACAACGATTTAAAGTTGAGTGTAGGGGATAATTTCAAGAGGTTTTAACGTAAAGCATGTAAGGATTGTTCAACAATGGCCCCGGTCCGAGGTGAACCGAGGTGAAAAGCCTTTGTTGGCTGTTACGTGTTGCATATATATGAATTCGGGGATCCCCCGTACAAGTGTTGTAGGCAGTCTATTTATAGCAACTTTTTACGTACATCTCGGGATTTGTGCATTAGCTTTTTCATAAAGCTACTTTTTGATGGGCGGCAGGATCAGTGGGCCCCACGTGAATGATGACAAATCTCGTGGATTGTGACAGGAGTGAGTAGGCGCCTTGTCACCTGCTTTAGGAGGTGACGAGCTCGGTTTAAGTTGACCTCGGTAGGTATCGGTCACCTCGGTTTTCGGTAGTTTGGACCGGTTCATTGCGTGGACTAGCGCGGCCCTGGATCACATCGGTTCAATATTTAATTGCACTTAACATGATGTTTAAAACTCCTTAATGATGTTTTGCCGAGTCGGATGATAACAGAGAGGCCCCCAATATCGGTGGGCATACGGAGTGATGATCATCGGTATTGCGAAATACTTAGAGGCTCCGAATCAGTAAGAAGTTAGACTGCGATGTCTTCGACATCCCGATGCGACTGGAGTAACCGGAGTGAGCTGTTTGTTCCGAAGTGCAGACTAAATTCTGAGGTGAAAACACTTGGTAAAATGCGAGCGACCTATGGGCGATCGCGAAAGGAGAAATATGAACAGATGTAACTGTCGACGATTTAATGTCAAAATGAACAGTCGCGCCGTAATGGTATTAAATGAAGTAACAGTTAATTTTAATAGGGTGCCACATGTAACAGTAGGTTCCTGCGAGACGAAAAGGTGGCGCCGATTGGGATTTAGGAGTCGCGTCGGTTATACGCGCCCCTAATTAAGGTCTCCAACGGTCATAAATGGGAAATTATAAATAGGGTTTCACAATTTCCAATTGAACTTTCTTCACTTTTGCTTTAATTCTTGAGCTTTTGCATCTTGTAATACTGTTGATGAAATTCCTTTGAGAGTTCGAGAGTCGCTTCCTGCTCATTGTGTGTTTGTGGATTTTTCGGTAAGTTCCTTCTTTAATTCTTCCTTTACTTCTTTCGCGTTTTGTTTTGTTGTGTGATGGCGGCGAAGGGAAAGGGTAAGGCGGTAGCAAGTTCTTCTAGTACTGAATCGGTCCCGTTGGAGGTTTATCATGACTCGGAACTAGTTGAATTAGCCTTTGAATACCACCGATGGGATCCGTCGCTGGTGAGGCATTTAGATATTAAGCCAAATGATGAGGACGGAGACCTGGTCATAGAACATAACGCGGCCGACCTCGTGACGCCTCACTGGAGAAGGCCAGTGAGGACGTGGCCCGACCCGAAGGTCGATTTTGAGGGTGAACCGAGTAACTTGACCGATGCTGACGTTGTGTTGCTGCGAGAACAGGTGCGGATCCCTCCCTCGGTGAAGATTTTCGCTCCTTACCCCGGGGAGAGAATAACAAGTCCACCTCCGGGTTGTGTGGGTATTTTTGCGGAGAGTTTGAGGTCGGGTTTGAGATTCCCATTGCCGAACTTGATTACGGAATACCTCCGGAGTTGGGGGTTGCCATTGTGTCAGATTACGCCCAACAGCTGGAAGAAGATTATTGGCATGATGGTGTTGTTGCACGAGCAGGGTGAGGGGCTACCATCGTGCGAGGAAATGAGAAGTATTTTTCTTTTTAAACAAAGTCCAAAGAGGAGAGTCGCCGAGTCTTCGTGTTGTTTCTTCGCCGGAGCGAAACCGCAGCACGGTATTAAGGTTGGAGAAATAATAACCGAGATCCCAGAGAGTCTTCATGGTTTCCAGGAGGAGTGGCTCTGGATCGGTGGGGAGTGGCAGTCTGAGAGCTTTTTCCATGAGCCCCGAATCGATGGGATGACAATCCCTATGTTTATTCATTCCGGAGCAAGTGAGTTTGTTTTATTTTTTCAATTCGGATATATTTTCCTGATTTTGGTGTTGTTCTGTGTACTAACAGGTCGGAACTTTTGCCCTTTGTAGAAAAAGAGACCAAGCAGAAAGAGCCGAAGTTGAGTCCGAAATTCGGTGGAAAGTTGATTACTTTGGCCAGCTTGGATAAAGAAGTTCGAGATTATCGCACGCTCTTAGTAGATTCGAAGCTCGAAGCCGCTGGTTTGTCTCTCGGAGTTTCCACTTCGAAATTTGACCCCGGTAAGAGAATTTTTGTTTATGGTGACTTTGTCAGAATTTCTGTATGTGTAAAATAGCTGTCAGTAACGCTGTTTATCTATTGCCGGAATGCAGTTTACTATCCACTCCTCGGATTTTTGGGCTATAGTTCTGTCAAGGAAGCTAAGGAGTTCAGGCGCAAGTTTTCGAATAGAGATCTTCAATCTAAAGTCAGTAAGAGTCGAGATCTGAGATTGAACAACGCCATGAGGAGAGATCTTGTTCGTGCATTGGTGAAAAAGACTGCTGGCCAGAAAAATACCGGTAAAAAATCGACTGAAGTGGGGTCGAGCGCGACTTCGGCCGCTATTCCGGAAAATCCGAAGTCTTTGCCAGAGGTGACAACGACCGAGGTGCTGACAGTTGTGAATCCTACTGCAATTAACCAAGCAGACCTTTAACCTGTCGTCGCGGGAACAGAGGTGGTCACGACCGAGGTCGTACATACCGAAGTGCCGCCTTCTTCTCCGAAGTCCCTGGAGTCGGAACAACCGGAGAAGATGAAAAAGAGAAAGTTGGTTAAGATGGCCGATGCTGGGGCTTCTTCCGGAATGGAGAAGAGATCGAAGAAAAAGCATGACTCCGGTCGTAAGGCCGTTGAGAAGGGTAAGGATGAATCCCCTTTATTTGAAAAATCTTTCTTGTCCATTGATGAAGAGAGGGCTGCGAATGTCAAAGTGCCCGAAGGTGTCGTGGAAGAGTGGTTTACCACTTTTCAATCTGTGAAGACACCACACATGTCATCAAGAATTGAGATGCTGGAAAGTGCTAGAAATGTTGCTCGTGTGCCGTTGATGGTGTGGGACCCCAAATCGGAAGTGGGGGTCTCTTCTTTGTCGAGCGTGGATAGGTTGAGCTACGCCAAGGCGTGTGTTGGCAGGGCGTTGGTTAGTTTGGTTGCTACCGAAGACGATCAGCGCCGAATTACGTCGTAGTTAGAAGGGAAAAAAGATATAATAGCTGCGCGTGACGTCGTGATCGTCAATTTGAAAGAAGAGTCTGCAAAGATGGAAGCTGACTTGAAGGGTCAGCTTTCTGAGCAAGCTGCCCAATTGGAAAGGGCACGGGCTGAGACCTCGGTGTTATCTGAAGAGAAAAAAGCTTTTGAGGCCGAGGTGGCCGATCTTAAAGCACGCCTCGCTGTGGTTGAGCAACACTTTAAAGCTTCAGAGGCCAAACTGGAGGAAACAGCGAAGGCGTTGTCAGATGAAAAGGCGGGGCATGAAGCAACTCGTAAAGAGTATACCGAGGTCCGCGAGCTGGTAGGTCGGCAGAAGGATGCCCATCAGGCCGAGATGGCTAAACTCGAAAGAGAGAAATCGGCATATGGGGAGTTTATGTATGAGAACGGTTTCCAAGACGGGAAGGATTCGGTCGTTGTTGAACCGAAGTCCGGTGGTGATGCCGAGGTTGATGGTGAGGACGCCGGCGGAAATGATGATGGGGTCGGTGAACCTGACCTTGAAATTGAGATGAATACCTGTCTGAATCTCCGATGGGTTATTGAGCGCTACGATGCCGGCTACTATGATATTGACGACCTCCGTTTGTTCCTATTCCGCAAGCTGGAGAAGTACGGTTTTGATAACGAAATAAAGGGGATGCACGTGGTGGCTGACGAGGATGAACGTGATTTTTGTGTCTGGATGCTCCGTCGTTCTGAGGAGATGAATGCGAATCCTGATTTGCCGCCACTTTCCGAGGATAGGGCTGCTCTCCTCCGACGTGCTTATGTTAACATGATCTTGGAGGAAGAGAAAGAAAAAAGGAAGGAACTGGCTGACGTGTATCTCTCAACTCTGGCCGAGGTGGAGGTTGAACAGCATTTTGATGATATGACTCCGGAGCAAATTCAGAGCAGGGTCAAAGCCTATATTGAGGAGAAGGCAAGGTCGACCGACAAGGAGATTGAAATTGTCAGGGTTGTCACGCCGGCTGAGGACGATGTGGATAAAGTGCGTGATCCTCGTGATGAGTTGGTTCCGGTGTCAGATGGAGCCATCGAGATTGCTGCCAAAACGAAGGAGTCGCAAGTCCTGGAGCGACTATCCTCAGGGATCGAAGCCGGGGAAGGCAGTGGCACCGGGACTGATGTGGAGAAGGCGGCTGATGCGATTTGAAGTCAAGAAAGTTTACTTGTTACCGCATTATTAATTTCGTAATAGAATGTCGGAGTGCCAGCATGTTGGCATTCTTAGTAGGAAAAATATGAAGAAATATGTAATCGGGGATATCAGATAACTGAGTCCCTTAGTAGAAAAACATGTAAGGTATTGCTGACATTTTTAAGAAATATATATGATATGTTTGCATAATATCTGTTGTGATTTACGTTTGCTGTACATATTTCAGTGATTTTGTCGAAGTGTTCTGAACTCGGTACAGATTTTACTAAGAATTGCTCCAACTCGGATTTATTCATGTCATTAACCGAGTCTTTAGATTTTGTAAGAATAATTTCCGAGTTCCACTTTGATCTTTGGTTTTGTGATTATTTCAGCCACAAGTGCAAGTCGATATGTGAGTTTTCAAATAACTCGCGAAACTTAACACATATTTAGGGTTGTGCGTGAAATGAAATAGAGTTCACCGAACTTCGTCAGAGTTCGATTATGGAATGGCCCCAACCGATTTTTATTTTTTTTTTACGTTCGGTAACTTTCGGGGCCCGTCAAATCATGTGTGTTGAAATGACGTTTGACGAGCATCACCCCCATCCGAACATATGTGGTATTCGGACATATTATGGGGTATCAGCTAGACCGAGTGTCGCAATGCTTACGTCGGTACTAAATATTCATGGAACCGAGTTTCAAAATGTTTATATCGATAAGGAGCTGTTGCTCGGATTTTCAAAAGCGAAAGCCGACAGGCTTTTCAGTACATCAAAAGGGTTACTTCGTACACTCACCAAAGCGAAAAGAAGGTCCGTGCAAAAGAAAGGTCGGCTATCCGACTTCGGACCATTCACTGATAGAACTTTTTCAAGAACACAGCATTCCAGGGATATTGATGAGGTGTTCCGTCGGGATGAGCAATCCGATATGCTCCATGGGGTAAAACCTCAGTGATTTGGTAAGGCCCCTCCCACTTTGGTTTGAGTGGTCCGGGGTCAGGCCCCATTATACGTTTGAGGACCAAGTCTCCAACTCGGAATGAACGAGGTTTGAGTTTAGAATTGATATATCTCTCACTTCTTTGTTTGTAAGCGACATTCCTGAGTTCGGCCCGGGTACGATGTTCTTCAAGCAGGTCCAGATTAGCCTTTATGTTTTCCGAGTTGGCCTCTTCGGTGAAATGTTGAAATCGATAGGTCGGTTCTCCGAGCTCGACTGGGACCACGGCTTCTGAGCCGTAAGTTAAGGAAAATGGGGTCTCGCCGGTAGAAGTTCGCGTGGTAGTTCAATAAGCCCACAGGACATATGGTAATTCTTCCGGCCAAGCTCCTTTGGCAGCGTCAAGTCGGACTTTAAGGCCGTTTTTTATGAGCTTATTTACAGCTTCCACTTGGCCGTTGGACTGCGGGTGGTAAGGCGATGAGAAGAAGTGTTTGATGTTATATTCTTTGCATAAGGACTCGAGTTGCTTGCCTTCAAATTGCCGACCGTTGTCGGTGATGATGGAGTTCGGGACTCCGAAACGGCAGATGAGCGATTTCCATATAAAATCAACGACTTTATGTTCGGTTATCGTGACTAACGGTTCGGCTTCAGCCCACTTAGTGAAATAATCAACGGCTACAGTGGCAAATCGGACGCCTCCTTTTCCGGTCGGTAGAGGACCTATGAGATCAATCCCCCATTTGGCGAAAGGCCAAGGACTGTAGATCGATTTGAGCTCTTCGGGAGACTGATGGACATTAGGCGCGAATATTTGGCATTTTGGGCATTTACGAACCCATGCAGCGGCGTCAGTTTTCAAGGTTGGCCAGTAATAGCCTTGTCGCAATATTTTATAAGATAGGGCCTGCGCACCAGGGTGGCTTCCGCAAATTCCCTCGTGGATTTCTTCAAGGATATATCGCGAGTCGAGTTCACTCACGCATTTTAAAAGTGGGACGGAGTATCCTCTTTTGAACAAAGCCCCATTATCTAGTGCGTACCGAGCTGCTCGGATCCGAAGTGCACGAGCTTCTTTTGGGTCTGGGGGCAAGGCCCCAGCTTCCAAATAATGAATAATAGGATCCATCCAAGTCGGTGGCTTTTGTGGTGTCACCAGATCGATAGTTGCGACCTCGAAAAGTGCAGTCGACGGTTGCTCTTGCTGGCCGATTTGGACATACTCCGCGCTCTCTGCCAGCCGAGATAAGGCATCTGCTTGAACATTAAGAGTTAAGGGGATATGTTCGAGGTCGGCGGAGAATTTTGATAATTTCCGTTTGGCCAAAGAGAGATAAGGTGTCAACCGAGGTTCTTTGACTTCATATGAACCATTGATTTGATTGACAAGGAATTGAGAGTCCGAGAAGACTTTAAGGTGTCTCACGTTCATGGATTCAGCCAAATTCAATCCGGATAGCAAGGCTTCGTATTCGGCTTCATTGTTGGTTGCCGGGAAGAGAAACTTCACCGAGTGACAGAATAACCGGTTCTCCGGATCAGCTAAAACTATCCCTGCGCCTGCTCGGTTGGCTGTTGAGGATCCATCAATATAGAGGACCCATGGTTGATTATCACGATGAACTGTTATGGCCGGAGTGAACTCGGCGATGAAGTCAGATAAGGCTTGAGCCTTGATCGCGGTCCTCGGTTGATAATGGATGTCGAATTGTCCGAGCTCAATGGCCCATTTGACCATGCGTCCCGAGGTATCAGGTCGGTGCAGGATTTGCCGAAGTGGATACGAAGTGCGGACAGTTATGGAATGTTCTTGAAAATAAGGTCGTAATTTCCGTGCAGCAACGACAAGCGCAAATGTTAATTTTTCCATTGGAGGATAACGTGATTCGGCATCATGCAAGGCTTTGCTGACATAATAGATAGGCGATTGCAACAGTCCCTCTTCACGTATCAAAACAGCGCTAATGGCAGAATCACTGACTCCGAGATATAAGAACAACATTTCCTCGGGTTTTGGCTTTTGGAAAGTTGGCGGAGAGGCAAGCGTCTCCTTGGTGCTAACGAGAGCTTTTTGGCATTCCTCGGTCCATTCAAAACGTTTTCCTTTTTTGATTGCTTCGAAAAAGGGTCTGCAACGATCTGTAGACTTGGAGATGAACCGGTTGAGTGCAGCAAGTCGGCCGGTTAGGGCCTGAACACCCTTAACTGAGGTCGGGGGAGTTAGATCTTGAATAGCCTTTATTTTGGCCGGATTGGCTTCAGTTCCACGCTGGCTGACCATATGGCCCAGAAATTTTCCAGATTCAACTCCAAAAGTACATTTCTTAGGATTTAAGACCATGGAATGAGATCGGAGGATGGCGAACATGTCTTGAAGATGCGTTATGTGATCAGAGGCGTGTACCGACTTGACGAGCATGTCATCAACGTAAACTTCCATAGTGTGACCGATTAGTGTAGCGAACATTTTGTTGACGAGGCGTTGGTATGTGGCTCCGGCGTTCTTTAATCCAAACGGCATCATAGTATAACAGTACAAGCCTCGGGCCGAATAGAATGAGGTGTGTTCAGAATCTTCAGGATCCATGGGAATCTGATTATACCCCGAGTAAGCATCCATGAAACTCATCAACTCATGTCCCGACGTTGCATCGACCATATAATCTATGTGGGGAAGTGGATAACTGTCCTTCGGGCACGCCTTGTTCAGGTCGGAAAAATCGATACACAGTCTCCATAGCCCATTGCTCTTTTTGACAAGAACAGGATTTGAGACCCACGTCGGGTATTTGGCTTCCTTGATGAATTTGTTGTCGATGAGTTTTTTTACCTCTTCTTCCAATGCCTTCTGACGATCCGGCCCCAGTATCCTTCTCTTTTGTACAACAGGCCGGATGGTTCGATCGAGGTTCAACTTGTGGCTAGCGACACCGGGGTCGATGCCCTTCATGTCTTCGTGTTTCCAGGCAAAAACATCAGAATTGTGCTTGAGAAATGAAATAAGTTCTGACCGAAGAGGCTCTTGGAGATGACTCCCAATGCGCAATGACTTGTGAAAGACTGGTTCATCAACATATATTATCTATATGTCTTCTCCAGGTTCGGCTTGATCACTTCGGCTTTTTTCTTTAAATTGGGCTCTAGGGTCCAGCTCATCTTCTTCATGGATGGGTTCCTTTCCGGGTCGGCGACCTCGGTCTTCGGTCAAAGGATCCGAGGTGGAAGGATCACCGACGTTATTATTTTGTTCTTCGGACGCCGTGTTGTCTGAGATGCTTGGTAATGGAGAAGTGCTCGTCGAGGCGGAATGGACTCCGTTGGGTGGTATGAATGTAATAAGTTCTCGAGCTTCTCTCTGGTCTCCAAAGTGTGTTCCTTCTCCTCGTGTAGTCGGGAACTTCAGAGCGTAATGAAAGATCGAAATTGCGGCGCGAAGTTTATACAAAGCTGTTCTGCCGATGATGGCATTATACTCATTATTGATATCTAGGATCTTGAAAGTTTCCATGACGAGCTTAGTGACATTCTCCGAAGTGCAGAATCTGACAGGTAAAGTGATCTCGCCGATAGGCTTCGAAATACTACCATTGAACCCTTGTATTTGATCATTGCAAGGTCGAATATCGGCAGGATCAAGACCCATTTTGTCAAAAGCTTTTAACATCAAGATGCTCGAATAGGCCCCAGTATCCACCATAACACGATGTACGGGGATTCCGCATATTGGGACGGTGATAACAAGTGCGTCAGAATGAGGGTGCGCAAATTGATTAGCATCCTCCATATTGAAGGTTATTGGACAATTCCGATTATTGAGGATGTCCCTCAAATCAGTAGTATACACTTGTTTGCTAAAATTGTACGCTTGTCGGGCATAGGCTTTAATTTGTCGACGGGACAATGTACTTCGGGAGTTGTTGGTGTTGACACGGTGGACAGTGATTTGCATCGGTTCAGGAGATCGATCTCGTTTACGCCCTCGGGGAGTTTCAGTAAAGTCCGAATTGGGCGTTTCCGGGGCGAACATAAATACTTCCTTGTCCCCTTGACGGATGCGTTTTGGCATGGTACCTCGGTCCTCCTCGTCATCTTCATCATAGGAGTCCATCGGGTGTCCTGGACCTCGTCTCTGGGGGTCAGTGTTACGATAGAATTTTCTGAGCTGCGGAGGACCGATTAAACGTAACAGAGCAGCCAACAAACATAAACATTCATCAGTATTGTGTCCCGGCGATTTATGATAATCACAATACCGAGACTTATCCAATTTTTCTTCTGGCATCCGAAGTGGTTTGGGGTCCGGTAGAATGCCTTTTCCTTTGATCTCTTCATATATGGTAGCTGCCCCTGCGGAGTATACGGTTTGATAACCGGACTTTACATCGGTAGCGTACTGTTTTCGGGCTGCTCGAACTTCAGGATCGTTGGGGTCTCCTCGGGGAGGTCCCCTGAATTGAGTCTTGCTTTGTTTGTCAAAAAATTTATTCTTTTTTTTTCTCGTCGGTCCCCGCCTTAGAAGGCTTCGGATTAAAGTTAAAATTGGGGACCGACATGGCTTCTTCTGCTATGATGTGCTGCTGAGCTCGAGCAAGAAATTCTTGAAAAGTGTTTGGTTTATTTTGGCATAGCGTCCAGCGGAAAATCGAATTCGGTTTTAGTCCGGCAATAGCCATGACAAGCAAAGTTTCGGGGTGACAAGGTTCCATGTTTTGAATTCGGTCATTAAACCGGGCAATATAATCCTTCACACTTTCATCATCTTTCTGAGTTATGTTAGCGAGAGATTCTTTTGGGATTAAACAGACTTGAGCCCCGATGAAATGAGATCGGAAAGCCGACCTCAGTTGTTGCCACTTCCAAATTGAGTGAGGAGGTAGAGAATGGTACCATTTTTGGGCCCGAGGCCCCAGTGTAAGAGAAAACATACGACAGTGGAGTGCGTCCGAGGCCCTATGCAGATCCATCCAAGAAGTATAATGATCGAGGTGCGAGTCAGGGTCTGACGTTCCATCATATAGCCCGATCTGGGGGACTTTGACTTTCCCAGGTACAGGTTCCGAAGTGAGCTCCGGAGTGAGGGGATAATCGGCTTCCAAATATACTTGCACCGAGGTGGAGGCCCGCCGAGGGAGATCTTCAGGTGCCCGTTGCCGACTTTCCAATTCGGCGATTCTTCGTCGCAATGTTTCAAGTTCGGATGACTCTTGACGAGCCCGATTTTGTTCTATACGCTGCCGAAGGTCGGTCTGCGCCGGCTTGGAGGGGTTTCGGCGCTGTGCCTGAGGCGGTGACCGTCGTGAATGACCCGACTAGCTTTCGGCGGTTTCTTCTTGAGGAAGTATAGGAGGATTGCGCCCAACGTCGGTACGACGTGTAGTTTGTTCTGTAGGTGGTTGCGACGCTCTATCATGAGGTTGAGAGGTTGCGTGAGACGTAGTTCTTCTGCCGTCTCGCCGCACAGGTGGATTCTGCGGATTTGCAGGAGTCGTCGGTATTATGGAGTGTCCCGGGGCAGCCGTCGACGCGTCGGGGATCGTTTGAGCCATTAAAGCGGCGAAACCTCGTGCAAATTCTGGATTTTGAAACAGAACAGTATAATCTGGTACAGGGGGAGCTACGGCTTGTCGTCTAGCAGATTGGGCAGCGTTGCGACTATGGCCATCTCGTGAAGTATTACCACGATGCTCTGAATGGGACATTATGGATATGGCTGATCTAAATCGTTATTTGCAAAAGCGGAGTTTAACCTCAAATTACTTATGAGGCCCTCCTTCTAGCGCCAAACTGTTGTCGTATGATTCTTAACAACGATTTAAAGTTGAGTGTAGGGGATAATTTCAAGAGGTTTTAACGTAAAGCATGTAAGGATTGTTCAACAATGGCCCCGGTCCGAGGTGAACCGAGGTGAAAAGCCTTTGTTGGCTGTTACGTGTTGCATATATATGAATTCGGGGATCCCCCGTACAAGTGTTGTAGGCAGTCTATTTATAGCAACTTTTTACGTACATCTCGGGATTTGTGCATTAGCTTTTTCATAAAGCTACTTTTTGATGGGCGGCAGGATCAGTGGGCCTCACGTGAATGATGACAAATCTGGTGGATTGTGACAGGAGTGAGTAGGCGCCTTGTCACCTGCTTTAGGAGGTGACGAGCTCGGTTTAAGTTGACCTCGGTAGGTATCGGTCACCTCGGTCTTCGGTAGTTCGGACCGGTTCATTGCGTGGACTAGCGCGGCCCTGGATCACATCGGTTCAATATTTAATTGCACTTAACATGATGTTTAAAACTCCTTAATGATGTTTTGCCGAGTCGGATGATAACACGGGCTATTCTTGTCGACTTGCTGCACCTCAACCTTTATATGTCACCCTCGTGCATACGCCTTCCTCGCTCGATTTAAATCTCCGTCTGTCGGCCCACCAAATATCATGTGAATTACTCTCCTCTTTTGTGAGAGTTCCTCATTTTCGGGCGATCTCGCCCTCTTGCAAGGGCTCTTGCTCCGCTCTCTCCTCCTACTCGACCTTTAACGATCCATGTATATGAACTCCTTCAGGTGCCCCGCTTTGATAAGTCTCTCGATTTCGTCTTTAAGATGTCGACAATCATCTGTATTGGGGCCATAATCTTTGTGAAATCGACAATAGAGGTTACTCTTGGGCTTTGTTGGTCCATCCTTCCTCGTCCATGGCCACCTGACGACATTGTCATGGATCTCCTTTTCTATTACCTCCAGTATTCTCGCCTGAGGGGCTGATAAAGGGGTGTACTGAGTCGGCCTCCACCCCCTAGACCGTCCCTCTCTCTCCGCCTCGGGGATCCCCTCCTTTCTCCCGACGAGTTTGTCTTTTTGTCCTTCTTCTCGTCTTGGGGCTCAGCTTCCGCCTTTGCTGCTTGCAGGAAGTCGGCTTCCGCTTACTCGACGTTCATGTACTTTGCACATCTCCCCAATACCTCATCGAATGTCCTACCAGGTCGCTTCGCCAAAGAGTTTCTACACAACCCTGGTAGCAGCCCCCTAGTCAGTCCTCCCGATTTAATTTCCTTCGTGGCCGAGGGCACGTAGACGCAAGCCCGGGTGTACCTCACCACATAGTCCCGCAACGACTCTCCTTCCTTCTGTCGCATATCTATCAGAGTAAGGTACGACTTTTTCTGGGATTTGACACTCGTGAATTGGTTTAGGAAAGTCGAGCTAAACCCGTAGAAGTCTTTGATAGCTCCTGGGGGTAGCTGGTGGAACTAGTCTTGTGTGGGTCCTCGTAGAGTTGTCAAGAATGCTCGACATTAAACATGATCATTATAACGATGCAGCACCGCCATATTCTCAAAACTCCACAGATGTCGAGAGGGATCAATCGATCCGTCATACCAGATATTCAGCTCTCTGAACCCTTGTGGCAAATCGGCATCAAAAATGTGTTGCGAGAACGAATGTCCTCTCGGGCTTCCACTCTTCTGCCCCTCGACTCGAGTCTGCAAATCTCGAACTTGGGCTAACAACTGCTTCAGCGTCTCATTCCTCTCATGTGGATTGATAGATCGTACAGAGGATTCTTCCTCGTCCATCCTCATGTTCTGCCTCTCATTGGATTGGGCTTGTTGCTCACGCTCAGGGGGTGGGTGCTCAATCCGCAGTTGCTCGTCCCTAGGTTGCTCCACCCGTGTATATTTGAGCTGGGTCGCCACCGCTTCTGCAATCATCCTCTGCATCTCGTTCCCCGTCATTGTCAGTGTCTGCTCCCCGACTTGGGGCGGTGGTCTCGTCCCCTGCTCCGTCACCTCTCCTGCTTTCCTCCCAAGAATCAGGGATATTTATGTCGAATCTCGCCCTTCAACTCTCGTACTTGTACCCTTCACCTGGCTAGGTCCTCCTTGTGTTAGCACTGGAATTTTTACCCCATGTGAGGTAATAGGTGTTTCCTCCTCTGTACGCGCTCCCGACGGCGCGTACCCCGTAAACGGTGGGAAATCGAATATCGAAAGTGTTGGTTTTGGGCTGGGAATCGGCAGGGGCCACTTGTCTGTCCATGCTTCCCTAAAGTCCTCGCTCAGATTCCTCTGCAATCCTTCTTTCTTCGCCATCTCCGAACAGATCAGAACCAGGTGCAAATCTCTTGTTTTTTTAAGAGCTCCCCACATACGGCGCCAAATGATGGGTCTACTTCGGGATCTGAAGTGAACCGGTGGTGATGAGTTCCGATCTGATCGAACCATCCCGAAATCGCATTCAAACCGCTGCAAACACCTGTAAGAACTCAACACCGGAGGTGTTTCCGGTGAAGATCCTCTGATGCTCAAGTCAGTATCAGAATGATGAAGTGAGCTCTGCTCAGTAGGAGCAGCAGCTGAGAGAAACGAATAGAGAGAGTGAAAGTTAGGGTTTAGGATTACCTCACTCCCTTTATATAGGAGTAAAACACTTACTTGAAGTACCCAAAATACCCTGGCCGACTTACGCGAAATGTCCGAAATGCCCTGGTCGGCTCGCATCCCATCCACCTCTTAGTCAGCGTCCAGATTCCTTCTTATCCCATGTAGATTCACCCTTGTTCGGAGGTTCCCTTGTGCTATGTCGAAGTGTATAGGAGTCGTTGGAGCTCTTGGTGCCTCGAGGCAGGATAAGTCGACTTCGAGTATCGTCGAGTCGACTTAGGTTATGTACAAGCATTTGGAGACTATGCTCTACCCGTTTGTCTTTTCAAGGATAGTCGACTACAAAAGTCGACTTGAGGGAATCGTCTCGGAGCCACTAACGGGTTGAAGGCAATTATTAGGTAATTCATGGGAGGAGCCGACTCTTGGGAAGTCGACTTCCGGGATGTCGACTTGAGCAACTCGTCATACCGATTCGATATCATGTCGAGAAGTTAATACTCTAACCTGTATTCCGCATTATGGCTATATCACACTGTAACTTGTTCCCCCGTCCAGACCGCCATATTCGCCGCCATCTTCCATCGGCTCTGGCTTGTCGACCTCTCCGCCGCCATCTTCGCCCTCTCGTCGTACACACAACTCAGACACATAAACACATATATTGCACCCACACAGACACACACAAGACGTACACAGACACACATCGGTGCCACTGTCGATCCAAACAGCTAGCATCGCCAATCCCGCCGCCGCCAAATGCTTCGTCCACCACTGCTTTTCTCCGCCGGAAATATTTTCTCTCTTTTTGCTGCCAACATTAACTTCGTGATTTTTTTCGATAAATGTTCCCGGCAGCATCACCTGACGCGGCGATGGAGTCGTACATACCAACAAGATCTCCGGTTAACTTGATGAGCTATGCGGCGTTGTTATTATTGAAATTCTTTTCTGCCGACAGACTCACTGTAAAATTTATGTGTATATTGGGCACCATGACTCGGCCGATAGGGCCTTTGATTACTGGTTATTGAGGAGCAATGGACTGACTTCAAACGTCGAATGAGACGACGATGTCAGGATTCCGTCGTTGCCCACCGCCGAGATCTGCGGATCACACATGCGCCAAATTGGTGTTCTTTTTTTTTTGAGAATTTGATAAAACCTAGGGACTTATCTGTAATTTTCATATTTTTAATTATATTACAATTTGTTTTTTAGGTCAAATATGTAATTTATAAAAATATATCAACTGCACATTAATAGTAAGAAAAATCCACAATATTACTTATATATGCACATTAATATTGTATATGTTGTAGAATGCATAGTATTGGTGGACTATATACACAATAATAGATATGAAAAAAGGCATAATTGCAGGAAATAACATGACCTTTACGTGTTTGGCAATTTAATCACGACTTTTAGACCTTGGCAGATAAATACATGACCTTTACATTTTTTGGCAACCCGATACACGCCGTTAACTGCTGTTAACGAAAATCTAAGTTGGCACAATATAATTAACGGCACAGCACACGTGTATTTGAGTCAACGGCCATGTGGCAAATCGTGCACACGTGGCGAAATTGTAAAAATATTTCAAGAAGGAGACTTGAACCTTGTACCCCTAGCATACCAAGTGTGCTTGCAAGCCACTTGACCCAACCCAATTTGTGTTAAGTATTGGACTTCATTTATATATATACAAACATCATTTTATCTATATTATATAATATAGAACTTTTAATTATAATACTTTTAAATAACTTATTTATGAAATATATACTAATTTATTTATTAAATATTTTATATTATATTAAAAACATAATATATTAAATAAATTAAATTTTACTAAATAAATAAATTAGATATTTATTTATTTAGTTTTATTTCGTAATTTAATATATTAAATAAGTAAATATTATATACTATATTAAATAAATAATATATTTTAAATATTAAATAAAATAAATTTTATGAAATAAATAAATATTATATTATTTAATAATATTATTTATAAATAATATTATTAAATTAATTTTATTTAATATATTATTAGCCTATATTATTAAATAAATACTATTATAAATAAAATTAAATTTATTTAATAATATTATTTAATATATTATTAAATATTAAATAAAAAATTTTATTTAATAATATTATTAAATTTTAAATAAAAACTTTTATTTAATAATATTAAATAATAATTTTATTTAATATATCGTTAAATAAAAAAAATATATTATTTAATATATTATTACAAAATAATAACATTATTTAATATAGTATTTAATAATATTATTTAATATTTAAATAGCTAAATTTATTTAATATATTATTTAATAATATTATTTAATAAAAAATATTTTTAAATATTTAATAATATTATTTAATAAAAATAGTTTAAGAATATTATTAAATATTTAATAATATTACTTAATAATATTATTTAATAAAAATAATTTAAGAATATTATTAAATATTTAATATTATTTTATAATATTATTTAATAAAAAATATTATTAAATATTGTTAAATAATATATTAAAAAAAATAATTTACTAATATTATTTAATAAAAAATACTATTAAATAATATATTAATTTTATTTAAAATATATTATGTATTTAATATAGTATATAATATTTACTTTATTTAACATATTAAATTACGAAATAAAACTAAATAAATAAATATATAATTTATTTATTTAGTAAATTTTAATTTATTTAATATATTATTTGTTTAATATAATATAAAATATTTAATAAATAAATTAGTATATATTTCATAAATAAATTATTTAAAAGTATTATAATTAAAAGTTTGGTAACACAAAACTCCTCGACAGACTGGAACTTGAGTAATCGCCTTCCTTCTTGCCGGTTGAACGTCGTGCACCTACAAAGAACTCTCACACCGGAGGGGTTTTCCGGTGAAGAGCCTCCGAAGCTTAAGTCAGTGTGTATTCAATCAATTCTCAAGAGTAAGTAGAATGATCGTGTTGAAGAAGAAAGGCTCACCCCCTTTATATAGAGGTGAGATACCTGACCTAGGGCTGCCCGGATTTGATGAGCTGTCTGCCCTAACTGCCCGTCCGTACGCACCAAACGCGTGTGTCAGAGGTAGCCGTCGCCACTATCGCCTGCACCAATCCCCTTTGGACGCGTGTCCTCCTGCACATGGGATATGCTGTCAGAGGCGGTTATTGCTATCCACCACTGCTTTCTCGACACGTGTCCCCCTGCACATGGGGTAAATATTCTCCTGGAATCCTGTCAGAGACTTCCTTCACGCGCCTGTGACTAGGCCGAACAGCGTGGTGTTAAGTCCTCGAAGCAATCGACCTGATGAGGTCGAATAAATTGCTCGATCGCGTATCTGGTCGAAGGATAGTTCAGTCGACGACCTTACTTGGTCGACTGGTTAATTGCTCGATTCCTTTGGCTTCCTCATAATATGACCTCCTCGACCGGTCAACAGACTGGTTCAGCCTTGTGGGTATAATATCCCATATCATCTAGTCCCCCCCACTCTGGTCGAATCTGAATGATTCGATCTAAGAGTAGATCAGCATTTATCGTCCTTCTGGGTGGTTCGTCGTTTAGATATCGACTAGCTGGTGAGCTTCCCGCTCACTTTTTTCGAATAATTCTCCATTAATCCCTAGCCATAAAGTCATCCGCTTTAAGTCCTTTTTGTCGCATCCGTTTTCTGCCACGCGTCACGACTGTCAGACGTGCCAGACGCTTTAATTATTGCGCCTCCTCGCCTAACGCGTCCGTTTTGAGCTCCGTGCAAATTAATACTCCCATCGTTGGATCTGCCTTTAATCTGACAACCCTTATCCTTCCCCCCTTCAATCACCCAAGTATAAATTCCACACTTAGCGTATTTTCCAACTTTTTCACCCTTTCAACATTTGAATCGCTCTGTGCCCAGAATTTCCTTCTGCAAAAAATCTCTTATTTTCTCGACGATTTCTCCTGCGCCCCTTCAATCCTTCCTCAATTATCCATCCACGGTTATGAGTAAGTCTCTTTGCACTTGAATTTATATTCTTTGTAGTTCCATTCTGTGTATTTTGAATTTTCAATATTGGGTGTTCTCGATCTGCCTGTTGAATCGCCCTAAATTGGCTTGTTGTGTGTTGAATTTGCGCTTGGGATACTCTTGCTTGTCTATTGAATGTTGGGGATTTTGTCTTTCCTTTGAAAATTTTTGAAATTTCCGTCCCTTTACTTTCTTAATTCTTCTCCTGATTTTTGGGTCGCTCTCCCGTAAGAACCCTAATCTTCTTCTCCCCTCTTTCTTTCTTGCGACCGCTTCTTTTTGATATTTGTTCTCTTTGTTTTTGTTTTGGTTTTCTTTTCAGACACTGAAACCTCCTCTGATTCAGTTGAAATACTACCTTCTGCGCTCGAAGCCGTCCCCCTCTCTATTCTTCGCCCCGGCGATACAGTTCCCACCCGCGTTTTTACCGCCCGCGTCGCTTCTCCAAACTCCGGTGATAGTATGGATAACGTTCCTCTCCGCCAACGTCGACCTCCCCTTGGTGCGTTAGACGAGCCAGAGGAAGACGAGGTCAACTCCTCGCTGCCCACTGCTCCTCCCTCTCCGAGCTCTCCTCCCAAACGATCCTCGACCAAAAAACTGTCTCGGCGCACTTCTTCTTCCTCTCTCTCTCACCCTTGGTTCAAACCCGAAAAAATCGGCCAACCACTTGGTTGGGCGTTCTTCAGGTCCTCTCCCTCTGACAAATTCGACCATCCTCCGCAGGATTGCTACACTTTCTTCGAAATCCAGTTTAAACTTGGCCTGCGTTTTCCTTTAAATCCCGAAATACTCCGCATTTGTGAGTGGTTCTCCCTTCCCCTGCATCAACTCCCTCCTAATGCCATCCGCTTCATAAACACCTTTATCATTCTCTGCCATATCCGTCTAGGTCGATTTGACCTGGACTTCTACTGCTACGGCCCTTCCAAGCAGGGTCGAGGCCTCTACCTGAAGAGCCGCAACGGTGCTCACTTCATAAACGACATCCCCACCAATCTTCCCAAGTGGATTGATAGGTTCATCTTTGTTCGACCTGATGTCGCTTTTCCTTGGCCCTCCGTTCCTTGGGTTAGGGAAGTTTCGCGAGAGGCGGCCACGGCCCCTCCTTCCAACCCTCTTTTCGACCAGCGGATTCATACTTGGAATTCCAAGTCCGTTGCGTCTGATACACTTCTTCAAGACGAGAACCTTCTCCATTTTTGTGGTCTTCTTTCCCATAAGTCCCTATCTCCCCCCACCGAGGAGGTTCTCGACCTCGTTCGTATTGAAGATGATCCAGGTAATCTTTGATCCATTTGCTCGACTGTTTGCATGCACATTCCTGTTTCTGTCGAAATAAAATTGACATTTACCTTGATTTTCTTATCGTATTTGTGTAGAGGCTCCTAGTTTCAACATTCCCCCAAGGAAGACCCCTTTGAAAAAGAAACCAGGGGCTGTCGCTGGGTCGAGCGGCGATAAGGTCGATGGGCCGGCTAGCTCTGGTGGGCCTCGAACAGAGCCGCCACAGCAGTCGCCACCGCGGCACACTCCGCCGCCTCCTCCCCCGCCGCCCAAGGAGGCACAACAGCAACAGCAGCAACAACAACGCCCCCTACAGTCGCAGCCACCGAAGCAGCGGGGGCAAACTGCCCAGAACCCTCAGCAAAAATCCATCTCTTCTTCAACCACCAAGTCCTCGACCTCCTCCAAGGTCGATGATCGTCAGAAGGTTGGCGATCGTCAACATAAACCCGGCGACTGCCAAAAGACCGCTGATCGCCAGCACCAGGTCGACGATCGTTCACAGAGACCTGACGACCGTCAAAAGACCAATAGCCGTCAGAAAGTCGATCATCGAGCTCCCAATCCTTCCAAGTCCACGGACAAAACCTCCGAGCCCAACCCGTCATCCAGAGACAAGGCCAAAGACCAGGCCGCGGAGAAGTCCTCTGTTGGCAAGCAGCCTCTCGAGACTCCTTCTGCTGTTTCGACCAAGGCACTGGTCGAGTCCGGTAGTCAGGCTGATACCGAGCGCGAGACGGTGCTGGGCAAACGGCCTCGCACTGAGCAGGGTGCGGTCGTCTGGAAACGTGGGCGCGATAGCTATCTTCCTCCCGATCCCCTTGCTCCAAGGCCGACGTCCCTGCTGACTGCTTCCGTGAACGAAGTATCCGACTGCCTTGAGAGCACCCTTCTCGAGGACGATCGCAAAAGGCGTGGCCCCACACTGCCCGAATTCGGGGACCAATTTGTTCAGTGGCTTGCCCAGGTATTACTTTCTTCACCTTTGCCTGCGATCTTCTTTTCACTCCACCTGTCACGCAGGAGTTAAGTTGTGTTCTTTGTATCGATCACAGGGTCTGGTCCAATTTCTACCTACAGCGCGAGAGGCTCGAGACAGCTCTGGAAAGTCCATAAAAAGTCTCGAGAGTACCCTTCGCTTCTTGCAGGATAAGAACTCATCCCTCCTGCAGCATAATACTAAACTCCGTGAGGCCCAGGCTGGACAGAAGACCGAGTTTGAAGTCAAGGTTAAATCCCTTGATGAAGAGCTCGGCTCCAAGAATAAAGCCCTCGCGGAGTATGAGGCCTCCCTTGCTGTGAAAGAGGTTGCGGTGGCCGAGAAAGAGGCCACTCTGAAGGAGAAGGAGATTGCGCTCGAGCAAGAACGAGTGGCCCGAGCGCAAGCTGAAGCTGCTCGAGCACGAGCGGAGGCTGCTCTTGCGCAGGCAGAGGCTGCTCGAGTTCAAGCGGAGACTGCTCGAGCGGAACTGGAGGCTACCCTGACCAAAGAGAGGGCTGCCCAGGCTACTCAATGTAAACGCTACGCTGATGCTGCGGCCCTTCGGGCTCGGCAGATGATGTGGGGCACAACCACTGGGCAGCTTTTCCTCCGGGAGTTCCGCGAGCAAGTGGTGGCCGATTATGTGCGGTCCCCTCCCTTTTTAAAGGAGGTGCAGGACTTTGGGGTGGACTGCTTTCAATTCGCCCTACAGAAGGCTGGCGAGCAGATCGCCGAGGATGATTTCGAGCAGATCGATCCCATGGCTATCTGGGAGGCCTTGCCCAAGGTTCCTTCCAATTTCCAGGGTGATCCTAGCTTACCTCTCGAGCATGAGTGGTGGTCTGGGCTGCTCGCAAGGACTCTGGCTCGATCGGACATTCTGAAGAAGACATATGCTCTGCCCGATGATCTTGTTCCTCCTGCCTCGATGCTGGCCGTGCTGACCGAGTCTATACGCCAACGTCCGCTTAACGAGGCTTGTGACTCGACCTCCGGAACTGGTCATCCGCTTGATTCCTCCGCTCATCAAAGTAATGCTGACTCAGCCGCCGCTCTTCCCCCTTAGTGTAGTATTATGTTTTCCAATTTCCATTTGTATGTATTCGAACTTCTGTAATGTGTGTACTTTTCTCGATATTCTTGAAATGAAGATGTTTTGGTTGGTTTATTTCTATCTTTTCATATGCTGTGGTATGTTTGTGTGATTTGTCGGCTAAGTAGCTTAGAGGAGCTTCTATGCCGTTAACATATTTTCCTTCTTGTGTTCTGTACTTTCCGTGTAATTGTGTGTTTTGAACATATGCTCTCCTTATTTCCATCATAACGGGCTTTCCACTTTGAACACATGCCCACCTTCTCAAGGATGATCGTAACCTACGATTTTCCAGCCTCATGGCCTTAATCATGATGGCTTTTTGCTCGAACGCATGCCCACCTTCAAAGAGGTGGTCGTTACATACGACCATCCAGCCTCATGGCCTTAATCGTGATGGTTTTTTGCTCGAACGCATGCCCACCTTTAAAGAGGTGGTCATTACATACGACCATCCAGCCTCATGGCCTTAATCATGATGGATTTTTTCTTTTGAAACGCATGCCCACCCTCGAAGGGGTGGTCGTTACATACGACCATCCAGCCTCATGGCCTTAATCGTGATGGATTTTTTCTTCGAACGCATGCCCACCCTCAAAGGGGTGGTCGTTACATACGACCATCCAGCCTCATGGCCTTAATCATGATGGATTTCTCCATATTCAGCTTGTCATCAAGGTTAATCCAAGAATATCGACTATACATAAAGTAAATTTGGTAAACAGTAATTTGCAGAAACTTCAATACGCCACTTCATTCATCATCGAGCGAAGCAATTCATTACATTGGCGGTGGTAAATAAGAAAGAAAAAATTTCAAGCATAATACTTCTTTAAATTAGCCACATTCCATGACCTGGCTAGAGATCTTCCTTCAGCATCTTTTAAGGAGTAGGCTCCTCCCGCGTGGACCTTTTCGACCAGGTATGGTCCTTCCCAGTTAGGCTCTAATTTCCCAACATGTTTCAGCACATCGACCCTCTTCCACACCAAGTCACCCACTTGAAATCTCCGCGTTTTCACTTTTCTGTCGTGCGCTGCTCGCATCCTTTGCTTGTACGTCTCGACTCTGATTGTTGCCCTTTCTCTAAGCTCTTCAATTGTGTCGAGCGCTGTCAGCATCAGGTGTTCATTCTGTTCTCGATCATATGCGCTCGACCTTTGGGACTGAACCTCGACCTCTATCGGTAACAGGGCCTCCATGCCATATACCATGCTAAACGGTGTTTCCCCGGTGGTCGATCGGGGTGTTGTTCTGTATTCCCATAGCACCGAAGTAAGCTCATCTACCCACGCTCCTGATGCCTTCTCCAACCTTGTTTTCAGTCCGTTCAGTATGATTCTGTTGGTTACCTCAACTTGTCCATTGGCCTGCGGGTGTGCGACCGAAGCAAAGTGTTGGTCGATTTTCATGTCCTCACACCATGCTCGGATCCGCTTACCGTTGAACTGGGTCCCGTTGTCCGACACCAACACCTTGAGAACTCCAAATCTGCAACATATGTTATCATATAGGAAATGTATCACTTTCTCCTCCGTGATCTTTGCCAGGAGCTCGGCTTCCACCCACTTCGTGAAGTAATCGACCGCCACAATCAAAAACTTTCTTTGTCTCGTTCCTTGGGGCATGGGTCCAACCAGGTCGATTCCCCATTGGGCAAATGGGATGGGAGAACTCATCGTCGTCATAGCTTCGGCCGGCTGGTGAATGAGTGGGTCGTGCTTCTGGCATTGCAAACACTTCCGCACCATCTCTTTGGCATCTTCTCTCATCGTCGGCCAGAAATATCCTGCCCGTAGGGCCTTTGCCACCAAGGAGCCTGCCTTGCTGTGGTCGCTGCAGCAGCCCTCATGCATTTCTCTCAACACATATCGCCCCTCTTCTTTGCCTACACATCGCAAGTGGGGACCTGCGTGTGACCTTTTATATAGGATCCCTCCATGCTCGAAGAATCGTCTTACTGCTTTAACAGTTCCCCCCTTTAATTCTTTCATTATCGGCGCCCTCCAATCCTCCACCTCTTCTATCTCGACCACCTCCTTCTCAACCACACTCTTCTCCATGTGCAGCAAGGTCACACTTCTGCTCTTGCAATCCACCAAACTCTGTGCCATTTTAGCCAGCAGGTCTGCTCGACCATTTTCTCCTCGAGGTATTTGGATTAATTCAAAGGAATCAAACTCTCCCTGCAACTTCTTTATCTCCTCCACATACTTCATCATCCTCTCCTCTCGGACCTCGAACCCCTCCTGGAATTGGGCCACGACCAGCTGTGAGTCTGAATGCACCTGCACTGCTCGAGCTCCGCCACTCAAGGCCAGTTTGAGTCCTTTAATGACCGCTTCGTATTCCGCCTCATTGTTTGATATCTGGTAGGCCACCTTAATTGCGAACTCCAAGCTATCGCCCCTTGGCGATATAAGCACGATGCCTAGGCCCCCTCCAACCCTCGACACCGATCCATCTGCAAACACTTGCCATACCCCCTCGAGCTCCTTGCCTTCCTTCGTCCCCTCCTGAATAAAGTCCGCCAACGTCTGGGCCTTAATTGCTCTCCTTGGGTCATAGATAATTGTGTATTCACTTAACTCGACCGCCCATTTAACTAATCGCCCCGACACGGAGGGTCGACCCAGCGTTTCTCCCAATGGCATGTTCGTTCGAACCTTCACCCTATGCTCCAGGAAATATGGTCTCAGCTTCCGTACAGTAACCACCACCGCCAAGGCCCCCTTTTCGATCTCTGAGTATCTCCTTTCCGCCCCTTGCATCACCTTGCTTACGTAGTAAATAGGAAACTGGGCTGCTCCTTCCTCCCGCAACAACACAGAGCTCACTGCCGTCTCCCCGATGGATACATATAACACCAAGTCCTCCCCTTGCACCGTTTTGCTAATAACGGCAAATCGACCAACATCCTCTTCAACTCCTCAAACGCTCTTTGCGCTTCTTCCGTCCATTGAAATTTCGAGCTCTTCCGAAGTGTCTTAAATAAGGGCCCACTCTTCTCGGCCACCTTGGAAATAAAACGACTCAGGCCTGCTATTCGACCAGTTAAGATCTGCACTTCCTTCACCTTCGTGGGGGGCTGCATCTCGATTACCGCCCTCACTTTCTCTGGGTTGACCTCGATCCCCCTCCTTGTGACCATATAGCCCAAGAATTTTCCGGATTTGACCCCGAACGAGCACTTAGCGGGGTTCAGCTTCATTCCATACTTCCGAAGGGTCATGAATGTTTCTTTTAAGTCGTTCACATGGTCAACTTCCTCT
>CACSLK010027831.1:11164362-11188724 GCA_902706635.1 Striga hermonthica
ACGTATTTATATAACATATATATTATATATATAATAACCGTATATATATATATATAACGTATTTATATATTATATATGTATATATAACGTATTTATATATAATTTAGAATACATATATATATATATATATATATATTATTTGACAGTAATGGCATAATAGTAAATTCAGTGATAAAGTAATGGCATAATGGTAAATTCAGTGATAAAATAAAGGTATAATGGCATAATGGTAAATAAAGTAAGGGTATAATGGTAAATTTGACGAAAAAAAGTAACACCGTCAGTAGTAAAGTGACGGTGTTAACATCAAAGGGAGAGTGTGCAGGCAGATATATAATAGGAGGGGGTTTGACGCAATTTTTAAATTACGAGGGGAAAACGCGCAGATTTAGTATATTACAGGGGGGTTTGGTGCAATTTACCCTCAAAATTCCAAATGTACATCGATTATTACATTTAAATTTTCATTTGTTACAATTCAATGCACACGAAAACGCACCTTTGTGAATGCGTACTAGCATAATGGTGTTACGGAGGTATTAGTGTGCATCTAATTTGACATTATTGTGCATTTTACAGCGCAGATAGATGTGTACGACGATCATAAAAAATATGGGAAAGAAAACCGACCTAATAAAATTTTCGATTCAACTTTTATATTTTTGCTCGGTTATTAATGGTTTTTTACATTAATTTTTTATATAAATATATTATTTATTTTTAGTTAAATATAATGTAACATATTAAATAAAAAAAATATTAAAATATTAATATTTTATAATATGGTACAATATTAATTTAGTTTAAGACAAATGTTCGGTCGATTTAGTTTATTCAAATGACTGATTCAATTATTTCAGTTCTAGGCAGTCGTCAGACTTGTCTTTCCAGTTTTTCTCATCGTAGGGTTGGTTATTCAACTTTGGGTTGTATCTTTGCACTTTTGTGCGTTTTGTTATATATATTCACTATCGTTTTGGAAAAAAAAAAAAATTGACATTTCGGTCAGTCGAATTTGAACAAACCGGCCGATGCGCAACCCTAAGTTCTGCCTTACACGGTGGCCTTTTGATGAACTTTTGTAAATTTATGAATCAGTTGATGTAAATATCTGCAATTTCATAAAATTAAAATAAAATTTTTAATGTGTATGTCTAACACACATATTTTGTATAAATATGATAATATTGTCAATGCGCATATCAACACAAAATATGTGCAATCTACTTCTGAATATTGTGAATGTATAATTTTTTAATAAATCATAAAATTTGCCCTTTAAGTTAATTGTAATATAATTAAACTAATTTACAAAAGTGACCCTAGAAATCACATGATTTTCAAAAAATCAAGACCTTTATCCCCCAACATCCGTCTCCATCATCCATCTGTACACTGTTGCATCTGCCCTCATACGTGACGTCAGGGCACATACGGATGGCTACCATAATGAGGCTGGCGGCTACGGCGGCGACCGGGGCGACCTAAAGCCTATTTCCACCGATCTGATTTCAATTGACCAAATAATGAATTTGGGATTTCTATTTTCTTTCATTGGTAACTTATCCGAGGTTTCGAATCAATAGCCAGAGAATCTGGTGGATGATGAGAACACAGGTCACCCGACGACGACATCAACGGCGTAGCGGCGGACAACAACAACGTCAGGCTGAGGGGTGTCGAGCTCACCGGAGAACAAGTATATCGTCGGAAACCTCTTGGAATAGGTGGGAGAGAGAGGGAGAGAAAGAGAGAAAGAGAGAGATGTTGGGTTTATAAACTAAATGATATTACACTTTTATCTTTTATAAATGAGAATCATGTTAGATTAAACAAGTTCTATGTTATGTTGTTTTACACATAGATAGAATTGGTCGTTATCGGTTGAACCGAACATTATTCTATCAGTTACTTGTGAAACAAGAATTGTGTTCACAACCTAGATTGAAATGATCACTCATCCGAACGGTTGTAGTGTCAGCGGTACAGTTTGTCTTGACTGATTAGTTTCACTAGTACATTTAGGTGTTGAATAGGATCCTATAGAGGAGAAGTTCGTTTTATACTGATCGTCGTAAATGAACTAGGCATCGGTTAATTACTGTGTTCTCTTAACTCGTAAGATACTAAACAGACATAAATATGCAGTATATATTATTTTGATTCACTTGGGTGAGGTTCAGTTCGTTGGACTAATATTCTTACTGTCTTGTTTAATATTGTTGCATGTATGATGTTCTGTTAGTATATTTACGGTCACCATGTATGTTTAGTTTGATATGAGTTCATGAAGGATTATTATGCTAAACCCTGCAGGTGGATAAAATTTCGGCATATGAACGAGCGCTAGCTTATGTGAAATAATAATATATTAATTAATTCTTGATTATCAATAATTAAATTAATTAATGGATATTATATCTTAAACATGGGAGGGTAATTCGGGTAATTATTATTGGAGTTTCAATTGTAATTTGGGCTAGGAAAAGGAAGTACAATAATATTATGTTAGTGACCCATAATATTATTTAAGTAATTGGAAGAGTGCGGCAGACCCACAGTTAGTCCATTACTTAAGAAGTCCTATTTCTATTCTCCTAAGGGTCTCTAATGTAGCTCTATATATACATCATTAAGCACATGAAAAAAGAAGAAGAGATCATAATCTCCTACGTGTGAAATATATCACACGTCTCTCTCTCTCTCTCTCTCTCTCTCTCTCTCTCTCTCTCTCTCTCTCTCTCTCTCTCTCTCTCTCTTCTCTCAAGTTTTTGTTCGAGCTTTATCTTCATCTTGTTCTCCACCGATACAAGTTAAAGAGTGTGAGTAATACAGTAGAAGATCCGAAGGTTATCGAGACATCATGATCAACCGGAGCCGACGAGTCACGACCCGAAGCCGAGACCTGCTGACCCCGACCATCGGCGATGATCGCGGACGGACGAACTGCCGTGACGACCCAATCGCGGTCCGGAAGCCCCGCGACGTGCGACCCTAGACCGGCGACCTCACGCGACACGACCCCCTGACCTGATCGTATTCCCAGTGTGTTCGTGTGTCATTCTCGGTCATCCCGAATTCGTCAGATTCAAATGATTTTTATTCCTATGTTAAACCTTTAGATCCGCTGCGCATAGGTTTACGTTTGTTAATGAGTTCGTAACTTGTACACAACAAGATCCTCATAGATCCAACAAGAGAGAGAGAGAGGTCGCGACGGTGGTCGCTAAATGCGGTGCAGCGTCGGTCGGAGGCTGGAGAGAGAGAACGTTGTGTGCTCTTTTAGTTGTGTGCTACTATGTGTGTAAAGTGTATGTACGTGTGAGTAGTATTCTAGAAGTCATTAGGCACCCGCTAGGCGCTGGTCGAGCGCCTAGCGCCTAGACGGGACCTAGAAATTATAATAAATATATTATTTTTTTGTATATTTTCACAATTTCACTAATGAAATTACAACTTATAATTAATAAATCCATACATCTAAGTTCCAATAATATTATTTATATAATATTATAATGAAACATGATAGCAATTAACAACCCACATGACCACAAGATTATACTACTATAATTTTTTTTCAATTTCCAAATTTAAAGTTTTAAATTTCTACTAAGTTCTTCTCATTGTAATTTCATCCAACACATTATCTACATGTTATGTTTTAAAGTTTGAACATTACATAACATAATAGTAAATTCGTGTTTTAAAGTTTAAACATTAGTATTTATTTCATTAGTGATTTATTTTCACAACTTAAAGCACTTACATAATAGAATTAAAGAACTTTCATAATAGAATTAAACAACTTAGATTCTAAGTCTTAGCTGAGTAATGGTAAAGAGACATGTTAATACTATTCTAAATTCAGAAAACTGATACAAACTTTAACTTTTATTTTTTATTATGTTTAAACTTTCATTAAGTCTTTATTGAATGAATAACATATTAGAAAAAAAAAATGAATAAAATATTAAATTATAATATATTGTAGTTATCTTCATAGTATAATGGCTCACAGCAAAGCACTGACCCTTTATTTTTTATTCAATACAATGCAATTACCCATTTACCCTCAAGTGGGCGGTTTCTCTTGTTCACAAAGAAAAAAAGAAATTTGAAAACTCAATAGTCAATCTTCCCAAATAAATAGCTTCCCTTGTTCATAATTTTCACTTTTCAGTTTCACAGGCGCAATCGCACAGTTTCACACCTTCGACCTTCGATGATGGTGGGCGAGGGTTTTTTCACTTTGTTCTGCTTCTGTAAGATCTATTTGTGAATTGCGATTTGTGAATTTGTTAGTGTTTCAGATTTCTTAATTAGCTCGTTTTTATTTTATTTTTTTAGAGATTTAAACTAAACGACGTTGTTCATCATTTAGTAATTAAAAAAAAAAAAAATCTGCCAAGGGCGCCGAGAACCTGCCTCAGCCGCCGAGAGCCCGTCTCAGCCGCCTAGTCCCGCCGAAACTGCGTAAAAATCGTGACCGCCGAGGCCGACTAGCTCTGCCTAGCTCCGCCTAGGCCCGCCTAGCCCGCCCGGTCGATTTTTATGACCGATTTTAGCAAATCGTGGGTGGCTCACCTCCGCCTAGCGCCTAGGCGGCCGCCTAGGGCGATTAGACATGGCCAGGTGCTGGGTCCCGGCCTGGCCCGGCGGGCCACCGGTCCTGGATTGGGCGAACCGGAACCGGCCCGATCAGAATTAAGGGCCGGTTCGATGAACCGGCCTCGTACCGGCGGGTCTGAAAACTGCCGATTTTCTGCCGGGTCCGGGTCAGACCCGCCGGTTCCGGGTTTTTTTTTTTCAAGTATAAATTTTTATATACGTATATATATCTATTAAACACAGGGTAAAAGACATAGATAACCACCTATTAAAAATCATTTATATAAATACCCTGATATAGAAGGATTCCAAAATTACTCCAATGCATTCCAAAATATACATACAATAACAATGGGAAGTTACATTTGAACAATTAAACCGTAATCAACTGTTCTCTCTCATCTTTTTTCTTCTTATTATTTCTTATTTTCTCTCTCTTCTCCTTTTCTTCTTCTTCTCCCTTCACGTTTTCCCTCTCCTCAGTCCTCCCTTTTCTTCTTCTTCTTCTCCCTTCACGTTTTCCCTCTCCTCAGTCCTCCCTTTTCTTCTTCTGCCTAAAGAATAGCAACACCAAAAAAAGAAATAATAATAATAATAAATAAAAAAAAATGATTAACTGATTATACACATGCATAATTAAAATTAACTAAAAAACAACAAAATCCTAGAAACATAGAAGATACTAACAACAAAACAACATTAAAACATGGGTAAAACAACATGAAAACAACTTTATATTAACAATAAAAAAATTAACAACTTAAAAGTGCAATTGTCTTGTTCACAACACCACCAAATTATAAACCAAGAGCACATAAAGACTCCAACATACCACCACAAATATCCACGGAATATCATAAACAAAAAATTGAAAAGAAAAGTAATTGCAAAACGACAAGGAAAAGAAGGGAATATATGATGATTAGACAAAATGGAAAACACATAATTTATGTAGAAAATCAAAAGAAAAAAAAAACTGAAAAAAATGGAATTTAAAAAACGAAAAGGCAATTAACTGATGGTGGGTTTTTTTTTCGGGGCGGAGTTGCCGCTGCCATGGGGTTTCATAAAACAGGACTTTTATGAAATTCAAAGAGAGAGAAAAATCAGCATAAAATTTTACTCAAAAAATTTTAAAAAAAATAGTAATAATAAAATCACAATTGGGGGTCGAAACCACCGGAATTGTTGTCCGCCGCCCGATGTCAACCCGTCGCGCCGCTTCTCCTAGCCAAACCACAATTGGGGGTCAAAATCTGCTCGCCACGCCGCGGTGAAGATGAGTGATTTATGTGGAGATTGGTTGCTCGCAATATTTTAAAGAGAAGAATGAATTAAAAAAAGTAGGGAGGTTACAAGAAAGAAGTAGAGACAGAGGATGATTGCACGGTTATTAAAAAAAATAAAAATGCCATATTTTTTTAAACTTAAAATAGTCCCCAAAAAGAGTATAATTGGAAACAAAAAGAAGTCTTATTGTCTAAATAATATGTAAGAGTATTATTATAAAATGTTTAAATAAAGAGATAGGGGGTGTCATTAATTCATTAAACACATGTTCATTTTTTTTATTGCGAATGAAAGTGAACGTATTTCTTTTACAATACGTCTCGAATTACTTGTATTTATTTTTTAGACATGTGGTTATAAATTTGTTCACAAATCACTGGAAGTTTGGAACTAATGAATAGGGGGATGAAATTAATGTGAAGTGTTGACGACTCGAACGTGAGTTTAACATTACGTTATTTTGCAATCATTTTGTCGAACCTGAAAAAAAATTAAGATGATAAGTACATATATATAAGAGTTTTATTGTTTGTGCTATTGTAGACGTAATTTATATTTCAAACCATAATATATAATAAAGATTATTGACATCACATCACAGTCGTACATGTCGTTAATGTTTCAACATCAATGGTCTTGTTGAATGAAAGAGGTGAGAGCCTCCTGTCGTGCAACGACATTAGGAGTATCTATGCATTTAAGAGGAGTCCAAACCAGAGGGTTGCAGAGACTTCATGCTGCTTTTTTGCCGGAGCGAAGCCTCAACACGACCTTAAGGTCGGGGAAATAATTATCGACATCCCTGAGACCCTCCACGGTTTTCAGGAAGAGTGGCTATGAATCGGTGGAGAATGGCAGTATGAGAGCTTTTTCTATGAACCTCGGATTGAAGGGATGACAATCCCAATGAATATTCATTCCGGAAATAGTGAGTGATTTATCTTATATTTTTCGAGCATCTTTCTGATATCGGATTGTTTTGTTTACTAACAGGTTGGATCTTTTCCTCTTTGTAGAGAAAGAACCGAAGCAAAAAGAGCTGATGCTTAGTCCGGAATTTGGCGGCAAGTTACTTGTGCTTGCGGATCTTGACGAGGACCTTCGCAATTACAAGAGACTGGTGGTGGATGCGAAACTAGAAGCAGCCGGTCTATCTGTTGGAGTTTCAACTCCCGCATTTGATCCAGGTATTAAGAGTTGTCTCATTACATCTGATTTGGACTTCGGAATATTCGAAATTACTGTGGTTGATTTGGTGAATTTTCGGTTTGCACAGTATATTATCCGTTGCTTGGATTCTCAGGCTACCGAACTGTCAAGGAAGCCAAAGAATTTAGGCGTTGCTTTCCGAATAAGTATCTTCAGTCGAAATTTGGTAAGAGTCGAGATTTAAGGTTGACCGACGCTATGAGGAGAGATTTGGTCAGAGCTTTGGTGAAAAGGACCGCGGGACGGAAGTCAATCGACGTCGGAGTGGGTGCGACGTCAGTGGTTGACCTAGAAAGTCCGAGGTCTCACCAGGAAGTGGAGTCTTCGGAGGTGCCATCAGTCACGAATGCTGCGGCGATTAATCAAGCTGAGCCAGAAGAAAGTCTGACGAGAAATGAGTTGGCTCTGGCGGAACAAGTACATGCCGAGGTGTCAGTGGAAGAGCCGGAGAAACAGCAGTCACCTCCGAAGTCATTGGAGACTTCACAATCACAGAAGAAGAAGAAGAAGAAGAAGAAGAAGAAGAAGAAGAGGAAGTTGGTGAAAATGTCTGCCGGAGAGGCCTCTACTGCCATGGAGAAAAGGTCGAAAAAGAAACACGACTCCGGTCGGCGTGAGGCGGGGAAGGATGTCAATGAGTCCCCGTTGTTTGATGCAGCCATTGATGTGGTGGCAAAAGTGAAAGAGGTTTCCGTGCTAGAACGACTTCAGGAGCAACTGTTGGCGACTTCGGCTGACCCGAACGTCGGAGAAAGTAGCGGTGTCGGCCGAGGTGAAGCAGATAAGGAAGATGCTACCTGAAGTTTCTGAACTTTTATGTTTTTGGTACTTTTATGTTTTGATTATTAGTCGGGATGTCAGCATGTTGACATCCTTAGTAGGAAGTTATAAGGTATTTCCCGACTCTATGATATGAACAATTGTTTTTGCATTATCTCAAATTTGTTCGTATTGTTGTGCGGATTCAGCAATTTTAAGACCAAGTGTGATGAGCTCGGAAAATATATAGGATCAATATGTTAACTCGGTTTTAACTTGTGGAAAGCAGTTTCAGCATAGTATTTTTGTAATAAATTAAGTTTTAAAACCGAGCTGCAAGGTTTGAAGAAAAAAATTTTCGAGCACAACCTGATCTTGATACTAAATTTAGTTTGAAATATAAACCGATTTGCAAGATGGTAAAAAACTTACAAAACTCGTCGCTGTTCACGCTGCGTTCGAGTTAAAAAGGTTCACCGAACTTCGTCACGGTTCGATTATGGAGTGGCCCCAACCGAGTTGTATGATGTGTATTTGGTTGTCAATGGGACCCATCAAATCATGTTGGCTGAAGTGACGCGGACGAGCTTTAGCCCAACCAAACCATACGTGGGGTTTGGATGTATTACAAGGCGTCAGCAAAACCGAGTGTCAAAATGTTTACATCGGTATAAGGTATTGATAAAACCGAGTGTCAAAATATTTACATCTGTACCGAGCTGTTGCTCGGATTTATACGTGAAAATCTTCGAACTTTGTTACATCAAAAGAACGACTTTATTCCCTCGTAGGAGCAAAAGGAGGGTTCATCAAAAAGAAAGTCTGTTACATGACTTCAAGTGATTCACTGATAAAACTTTTTCAGGAATACGGCATTCCACGGATATTGATGCGGAGTTCCGTCAGGATATGCGACCCGATATGCTCCGTGGGGGTAGAACTTCAACGATCTTAAAGGGTCCTTCCAACTTCGGTTTAAGTGGGTCGGGGTTAGGCCCCATGATTCTTTTGAGAACCAGATCTCCAACTCGGAACATGTGAGGTTTGAATTTGGAATTGACGTACCTCTCGCTTCTCTGTTTGTAAGCAACATTTTTGAGTTCGGCACGAGCACGAAGTTCTTCAAGTAGGTCTAGGTTCACTTTCATATTGTCCGAGTTGGACTCTTCGGTGTAATTTTGAATTCGGTAAGTTGGCGCACCGAGTTCGACCAGAACGATAGCTTCTGAACCGTATGTTAGTGAGAAGGGAGTTTCACCCGTGGAAGTTCTCATGGTTGTCCGATATGCCCATAAAACGTGCGGCAGTTCTTCCGGCCAGGCCCCTTTAGCAGTGTCGAGTCGGACTTTGAGACCATTTTTAATGAGCTTGTTGACGGCTTCGACCTGACCGTTTGACTGTGGATGATAAGGCGAAGAGAAAAAGTGTTTGATTCCGTATTCTTCGCAAAGGGAGTCGAGCTTCTTTCCTTCGAATTGTCTATCGTTATCAGTAATAACAGAGTTCGGAACTTCGAATCGGCAGATAATTGACTTCCATATAAAATCCACAACCTTTTGTGACTAAAGGTTCCGCCTTGGCTCGTGAAATAGTCAACAGCGACGACTGTGAATCGGACACCTCCCTTTCTAGTAGGCAAGGGACCGATGAAGTCGATTCCCCATTTAGCGAAGGGCCAAGGACTGTAGACCGATTGAGGACTTCGGGGAACTGATATGCGTAAGGTGCAAAAACTTGGCACTTCGGACATTTACGTACCCATACTGCAGCATCCGCTTTCAATGTCGGTCAGCAATACCCTCGCCGTAGAATTTTATATGACAAAGCTTGAGCACCGGGGTGAGTTCCACATATTCCTTCGTGTAACTCATCTAGAACATAGCGAGATTCGGACTCGGTTAAGCACTTCAAGTGCGGGATCGAATATCCTCTTTTGAACAAAGTTCCGTTGTCCATAGTGTATCGAGCAGCTCGAATTCGGAGTGCCCGAGCTACTTTGGGATCTTGAGTTAAGACCCCAGTTTCCAAGTATTGAATTATTGGATCCATCCATGTCGGAGGCTTCTGAGATGGAGTTGAGTCGATAGCCAAGACTTCGTGAGAATGTGTCGATGGTTGTTCCTGTTGACCGATTTGAACGTATTCAACACTTTGCATCCCGGTGCTCGAAGCTAGTCGAGATAGAGCATCCTCCTGCACGTTAAGGGTCCGAGGAATATGTTCGACCTCAACGGAGAATTTCGACAACTTTTGTTTAGTCAAGGATAAGTATGGCAACAACCGAGGTTCATTGACTTCGTATGATCCATTGATTTAATTTACCAAGAGCAGCGAGTCGGAAAAAATTTGAGATATTTGACGTTCATCGACTCGGCTAAGTTCAATCCGGACAGTAGAGCCTCGTATTCAACTTCATTGTTGGTGGCGAGAAAGAGAAACTTGACCGAATGGCAAAATAATCTATTTTCGGGATCGGGCAAAACTATTCCCGCACCTGCTCAATTTGTTGTGGAAGACCCATCAATGTAGAGAACCCATGGTTGGTCGTCATTGCATGCTTCTACAGCTAGTGTGAATTCGGCGATGAAGTCAGATAGAACTTGAGCCTTAATCGCGGTCCTCGGTTGATAATGGATATCGAACTGACCGAGTTCCACAGCCCATTTTACCATCCACCCCAAAGTGTCGGGTCGATGCAAGATTTGTCGTAACGGATACGAGGTGCGGGCGGTTATGGAGTGTTCTTGAAAATAAGGGCGTAGTTTCCGAGCAGCAATGACGAATGCAAAGGCAAGCTTTTCCATAGGAGGATAGCGAAGTTCAGCATCGTGTAGGGCCTTGCTGACATAATAGATGGGTGATTGTTGTACCCCTTCTTCTCGTACTAGGACGGCACTGATCGCCGTATCGCTGACTCCGAGGTATAAAAACAACATCTCCTCCAGACTCGGTTTCTGCAACATCGGAGGGCATGCGAGAGTCTCTTTGATGCTGACGAGAGCTTTCTGACATTCTTCGGTCCATTCAAAACGTTTTTCATTCTTGATGGCTTCTAAAAAAGGTTTACAACGATCGGTAGACTTGAAGATGAACCAATTAAGCGCGGAAAGTCGGTCGGTTAGAGCTTGGACGCCTTTGACCGAGGTCGAAAGAGTTAGGTCTTGAATAGCTATGATTTTGGCAGGGTTAGCCTCAATTCCTCGTTGGCTGACCATATAACCGAGGAACTTTCCGGATCCGACTCCGAAGGTGCATTTTTTGGGATTTAAGACCATGGAATATGACCGAAGAATGTTAAACATTTCTTGAAGGTGTATTACGTGAGCATTTACCGACTTGACGAGCATGTCGTCTACATATACTTCCATGGTGTGACCGATTAGATTGGCGAACATCTTATTGACCAGGCGTTGGTAAGGGCTCCGGTATTTTTTTAATCCGAAGGGCATCATGGTATAACAGTACAAATCTCGGGCATAATAGAACGAAGTGTGTTCTGAGTCTTCGGGATCCATGGGGATTTGATTGTACCCTGAGTAAGTGTTCATAAAACTCATCAACTCGTGGCCCGAGGTGGCATCAACCATATAATCAATGTGAGGAAGCGGATAACTATCTTTTGGGCAAATCTTGTTCAAATCCGAGAAATCTATGCATAATCGCCATAAGCCTTTGCTCTTTTTCACGAAGACGGGGTTAGATACCCACGTCGGATATTTGGCTTCTTTAATAAACTTGTTGTCCACAAGCTTTTTGACTTCCTCCTCCAGAGCTTTTTGATGATCGGGCCCCAGTTTTCTTTGTTTTTGAATGATGGGTTTGACAGTCCGATCAAGATTTAGTTTGTGTATGGCAACGCTGGGGTCAGTTCCCTTCATATCTTCGTGTTTCCACGCAAAGACATCGGGATTATTTTTTAGAAATGAAACAAGTTCGGATCAAATGGGTTCTTGGAGGTGACTCCCAATACGTAATGACTTTTGACACACCAGTTCGTCGACGTAAATCAGCTCTACTTCTTCTCCGGGCTCAGCTCGATCACTTCGGCTTTTTTTCTTGAATTGAGTTCGAGGGTCTAATTTGTCTTCCTCTCGGATCGGCTCCTTTCCGAATCGTCTTCCTCGGTCCTCCTCTAAGGGATCCGAGGTGAAGGGGACTTCGGGTTCAGGAGTTGGAACCTCGGAGGTCGTGTTTTCCGAGGCCGTCGATGGCTGGGAATTTTCTTTATCGAACAAAGTGGCCGAGTGGACGCCGGTGGGTGGTATGAAAGTGATGAGCTCTCGAGCTTCCCTTTGGTCACCATAATGAGTGTCTTCTCCGTGCGTCGTGGGGAATTTGAGCGCTTAATGGAAAATAGAAACGGCAGCTCGGAGTTTATACAAGGCGGTTTGCCTAATGATGGAATTATATTCATTGTTGATGTCGAGGATTTTGAAGGTTTCCATGACAAGTTTCGTGACATGTTCCGACGTACCAAATTGGACGGGCAAAGTAATCTCGCCAATAGGTCGGGAGATACTCCCATTAAACCCCTGTATCTGATCGTTGCAAGGTCGAATGTCTGTGGGGTCAAGGCCCATTTTATCGAAAGTTTTCAACATCAAGATGCTAGAGTAGGCCCCAGTGTCAACCATAACACGGTGAACCAGAATCCCACAATCGAATTAGTAATGACAAGAGCGTCGGAATGTGGATGTGCAAAGTGATTTGCGTCCTCCATGTTGAAAGTAATGGGACAATTCCGGGCATTAATCACATCTCATAAATCGGTAGTGAAAACTTGCTTACCCGAATTGTAGGCCTGTCGAGCGTAGGCCTTAATTTGACGACGAGATGACACAACTCTCAAATTATTGGTGTTTACTCGGTGAACCGTGATTTGCATTGGACTTGGGGATCAGTTCCTTTTAAGTCTTTGGGAGTTTCCAGTTGTGTCGACATTAAACACATCCGAGGTAAACATAAATACTTCTTTTTCTCCTTGTCGGATTTGTTTCGGCATGGCACCTTGATCTTCGTCCTCGTCATCATCATAGGGCTCGATTTGACACCCCGGCCCTGGTTTCCGAACATCAACATTCCGATAGAACTTCCTGAGTTGTGGATGACCGATTAAATGTAATAAAGTAGCCAGCAAGCTCAGACACTCATCGGTATAATGCCCTGGTGATTTAGGATAGTCGCAGTATCGCGACTTATCCAACTTGTCCTCGGGCATCCGAAGTAGTTTTGGTTCAGGCAGGATGTCTTTCCCTTTAATTTCTTCGTAGATTGTAGCGGCCCCAGCAGAATATACAGTTTGATATCCCGATTTTACGTCATTAGCGTACTGCCTCCGGGCTGCTCTGACTTCAGGGTCGTTGGCATCTCCTCGGGGATAACCTCGGAATTGAGGCTTGTTTTGTTTCTCGGCGAAGGACTTATGTTTCTTCTTATCGTCGGTTCCTGACTTAGAGGATTTTGGGTTGAAATTGAAATCGGGGACCGACATTCTTCCTCGGCAATAATATGTTGCTGAGCTCGAGCAAGGAATTCCTGGAAAGTGTTCGTCTTATTCTGGCACAACGTCCAGCGGAAAATGCAATTTGGTTTCAATCTGGAAATTGCCATGACAAGTAGGGTTTCGGGATGGCATGGTTCCATATTTTGAACTCGGTCATTGAATCGAGCAATATAGTCTTTGACACTTTCATCGTCTTTTTGAGTTATATTAGCGATGGATTCTTTCGGAACCAAACAAACTTGGGCCCCGATGAAATGAGATCAGAAAGCCGACCTCAACTGTTGCCACTTCCAAATAGAATGAGGAGGTAAAGAGTGGTACCATTTTTGAGCTCGGGGCCCCAGAGTGAGAGAAAACATCCGACACTGAAGTGCATCTGAGGCTCCATGAAGATCCATCCATGAAGTATAATAACCGAGGTGGGAGTCGGGATCCGACGTTTCATCATACAACCCGATTTGTGGGACTTTGACTTTTCCAGGTACAGGTTCCGAGGTTAGCTCGGGAGTTAGAGGATAATCGGCTTCTAAATACACTTGCACCGAGGTGGATGCTCGGCGAGGGGGGTCTTCTTGCACTCTTCGTTGACTCTCCAATTCGGCAATTCTTCGTCGTAAAGTTTCTAACTCAGAGGATTTCTGCCGAGCCGAACGGTTTCTCTCTATCTGTTGACGAAGATCTGCTCGTGCCGGATTGGAATGGGCTCGAGGCTGCGTAGGAGGTGGAGAACGCCGAGGTTGCCCAGATTGGCTTTCAGCAGTTTCTTCGCGGGGAATCACCAGAGGAGTGCGAGTAACTTCTGTTTGATGAGCGGCTCTCGCTCTATGCGGTTGGGATGTATGACTTCGAGTTGAGACGTCGCATGTGAGGTGGCCCCATCGCCGCCCCGTCGCGCCAGTTGGATTTGCAGGTTTACTGGAGTCATAGGGATGACAGATTGTCCTGGAGCCGTCGTCGACATCCGAGGTACAGTTTGAGCCATTAAGATGGCGAACCCACGCGCAAATTCTGATTTTGAAACAGAGCAACATAATCAGGCACATTGGCTACCGTCATACGGCGTCCATCGGATTGAGCGGCGCTTCGACTATGGCCATCTCGTGAGGTATGACCATGACGCTCCGACTGGGACATGGCTAGGATGAACTTGACACATGATGCATCTGATGAATGATAAGTCGAAGATTAGCCTCAAATATTTTATGAGCCCTCTTTTTAGCGCCAAACTGTTGTTATATGATTGTTAGCAACGATTGTGTATGTAATTAGTTGAGTGTTTAGATGAGTTTAGACGTAAAACATGCATTAAAAAACACGAGCAATGGCCCCGGTCCGAGGTGAACCGAGGTGAAAGGTGTTGGGCTCTTTTATATATATGTTGAATGTTCAGAGATCGATCCCTGTACAAGTATAAAAATCTCCTATTTATAGTATCTTTTTAGACCCGTATTTCGAAATGTACGGTTGCTTTTTCATAAAGTGGCTTTAGGATGGGCGGCTATAGGAGTGGGACCAACATAAATGATGAGATTTCTTCTGGTGTGAGACTGTGTCCCGTGTGCGCCTTGTCACCTGCTTTGGAGATGGCGACTTCGGTTTGTGGTGACTTCGGTTTTCATAGAGCAAGTCGGTTTTCTCCACGTCGTGTCAGAATTCAGTCGTAATATAAACCAAAGTGACCAGGTTTTAAGTCAGTGCCAATAATTATCCTTTTAACATGTGACTCGGGTGAGTACCCGCGGATTACCGGATCAGATGATAACAATATCCCTGCTGACCAACCGGTACTGGTGGTGTACCATATCCCCTCTGACCAACTAGTAGAGGTGAGCCACCCTATCCCTGCTCACCTTTTATTTAACAATATTTTTTTTTTAAATTTTTTATTATAATAATTATTAATATAATTATTTTCATTATTTATTTATTAATATATTATAAAAAAAATCTAACCGGCCGAGGAGGCAAGTTTTTTTCACGTCCGTCCGACCCCCAAAAAGGGACATGAAGTGCTGCGTTCGGCCGAGTCGGGCCGAACGCCAAAAGGGGCGACCGGTTGAGATGACAGGTCGCCTGCGGGCCGTACGGGATCACGGACCGTACGACCCGAGCCGCGTCCGGATGCGCCGACCAGACGCGACAACAGATTTTTTTTTTAAATATATTTAAATTGTAAAAAAAAATTACCTTGCTAGAGTAGAATGCTTTGCCTTTACCGTAGGATTTTTTCGACATTTTTTCAAAAAAAATTTGAAACTCGAATCGTTTGTTGAAGTCTCCGGAATTTAGAGAGAAAGAAAGAGTAGAGAGATAGGGCTAAGGGCAAAAATATAAAAACAGGGACGATGACTAGTAAAAGGCGGTAAATAGCGATTCACATAATTAAATGTTGGCAAAATTTCAATTTTAGTCCACTATGTTGGCACTTTTCCGAAATTGGTTCATCATGTAGGGTGTATTCAAAATAAGTCCACTATGTTGCCACTTTAATTAAGTTTCGTACACTTTTCAGGATGGATTGATAAGATGCTGACGTGGACGGATTAATTTCTGACGTGGAAGGTCAAATTCTTACGTGTGAGTCAAATTTCTACGTGGATAGTAAGTTCTCTCAAATTTATTGACGTGGACGCTTTTCTTTTTTCCACCTAATTTTTTTCTTAAGTTAATTAAGATTAAATAATTGTTCCCCCTAAAGCTCGATGGAGTTTGAGCAGAAAAAATGGCGGATCGAAGAAGTAGGGTCGTTTCATTTCTTCAACTTTGTTCTTCTTTCTGTTGGGCTGCTCACTAAAGTCCAGAGGAGCGAATTTCGATTTGGTCAAGAGTGGCTTTCTTCATTCCAGTTGAGATCCTCAATCCTCATTAGGGTTACAGGCCAAGGAATGGCCCATTAGATCTGGCCACTACGCGTCGTCGTGGGTGGGAGTCCGGTGCGCCGGCAATAGGGTCATCAGAACAACATCTCTGGGTTCCGGCGGACGAGAAGAAGCATTCAAAACACTGTGTCTCAATCGTCGCTCTCCAAAACCTGACCCTTTTTTCCCTCGTTCAACGCTGCGAATTTCGAGCTTCCAGACCGATCTCAAGTGGGTTGACCTGTAGCTCGACAAACTCCAATGCTCGATCTAAGTTCGTGCTCCGTTAACGGCTCTGTCCGGCCACCATCTGGAATCCCCAAACTATCTTTGTTCCCGAAATTGTTCCCGAAATTGGCCTCTGCACGAATTCGATTTTTCCTTGAAAGACCTCGCGACGTGTTGCATCCCTTGCAGGTCATCGTCGGGTTCATGTGGTTCTGAGAATCCGCGGTCGGCCGGCCGGTGGTCGTGTGATGTAGCGGATTGGTGAATACAAGGGTAAAATAGGGTTTGGGATTGCACGGGCTTGTGTTTGAAAATTTGATAAGTTTTAGGGATTGTTTTATAATGTTACAAAGTTTTAGTTAATTGCACTTAAGGCCTGGGGCAAATATGTGATTTTAAAACTTTTTAAAAAATTATAGTCCGATCCTTGGAGTCTCTTTATAATTTCAAAGAATTATGCATCAATCCATGTCACAAATTAATCCTGCCATGTCAGAAATTAATCCGTCCACATCAGCATTTTATTAATCCATCCCGAAAATTGTACGAAATTTGATTAAAGTGGCAACATAGTGGACTTATTTTGAATACACCCTACATGATAGACCAATTTCGAAAAAGTGCCAACATAGTGAACTAAAATTGAAATTTTGCCATTAAATGTTTAATATAAATTATACGGGGTAGTGGCATCTTAACTGGTTACAACTTACAATGCATGTGTACTGTGGATACAAGACGACAAAAAACATTATAAAATAATAAAAAGAAAGAAAGGAAATGGAGACGGACAACATTAACCTCGCCATTCATCAATTACACATCCAACACCTTTTCCTTCTTCCCAGCACCTCGTCCTCTGCTCTCTCTTTCAAGACTAGCAAAAACAAAAAAAAAATGTTGGCTGCTGCTCAAATTTCTTCTCTCATCTTTTTCCTTTCGATCGCCACCTTCCACTCACTTTCTCAAGCAACTGCTCCAAATTCCGCGGACCCCATTCTCTACGACATTCTGCCCTTCATACGCGTCTACAGAAACGGCACCGTTCAGAGATTCATCGGCCAGGATTACGCCCCGCCGTCGCCAAACACCCCGGATCCCGGCGGCGTCCTCTCCAAGGACGTCAATGTCTCTGACAACTTAGGCCTGTCGGCCCGAATCTATCGCCCGTCCAGAAAACCCCACGGATCCGGGAAACTCCCCCTCCTGATCTACTTCCACGGCGGCGGGTTCTTCACCGAGTCCGCCTTCTCGCCGTCCTACCACCGCCACCTGAGCCTGCTCGCGGCGAGGGCCAGGGTTGTGGCTCTGTCCGTAAACTACAGATTAGCCCCCGAAAACCCTCTCCCCGCCGCCTACGAAGATTCCTGGCTGGCGCTGAAATGGTCGTTGAACAGCACCGAACCCTGGCTCACCAAATTCGCCGATTTCGGGCGCCTTTACTTGGGAGGGGACAGCGCCGGCGCCAACATCGCGCACCACATGGCAATCCGGGTCGGCTCGGAGAATCCGGGTTTCAAAATCAGTGGGATGTTTTTGAACTGCCCTTACTTCTTGGGGAAGAGGACCATTGGGAATGAATCGGCCTATCCCTATCTGAAGACCCAGATGCAGAAACTGTGGCTCTACGCCTACCCGAACAACGGATTGGGTCTTGATAACCCGCTCGTGAACCCGGATAAAGATCCGAATCTGAGCAAGCTGGGGTGCGGGCGGGTGGCTGTGTTCGTGGCTGGGAATGATGGGCTGAGGTTTAGGGGTCGGAGTTATGTGGGGGCACTGAGAAAGAGTGAATGGAAAGGGAAAGTCAGAATTGTGGAATTTAAAGGTGAGGATCATGTTTTCAATCTTGGGAAACCGGACAGTCCTAATGCCGTTCTAATGCTCAAGCTGCTGGCTTATTTTCTCAATGCTCGGTGGGTTTAATGTTATCTTTGTCCGGGGATTTTATGTTTTTGTTTACTTGTGCACTGGTGGTTGTGTTGAGTTTGTGTTGAGTGTACCGTGTGTTTGTATCTTGAATTCGAAGTGTTGTGAGTTCCGTGAATTTGAAGAGTAGCTCTTCGATGGTTTCATGTAGATGTTACAAGAGTCTACTGAGATCTATGGGAAAAGAAACTTGGTTTGAAACTTGAATTTAGTGGGAAAAAAAGTCGTGTGAGTGTGGTTTATGTTTAAGTTGGTGCTACTTTGCTTTATGTTAGTCCTCGAGAGTTTCTATTTTGCTACGCCTAACTGCAACGCTACTGATAATAGTATGGTACAGTATAATCGGAAAATCTAGAATGCTTTTCTAATTTTAGCTTTTTAATGGCTGAGTCGAACCCTTCAAGATTTTCATTGAGCTATTGAGGGGTCCATTAGAATCAAAGTTATCCTAGCTCAATTTTTTCCTTTGTAATTGATCTTGGCATCGTATATTTATCGCATGTGTTGATGATACAAGAGCCCCAACAATATATTTCGATCCAAATATATGAATATTTGGGAAGCCAGTGCAAGAGGTGCTCGTGTAGCACTCATTTATCACTTTTTTAAGGTGGGCATGTGTTCAAAGGTGAGTGTGGATGGTCGCATGCATCGACCACTTTTTTTAAGGTGGGCATGTGTTCAAAGACGTAAAATCCATCACGACTAAAGTTGTAAGGCTGGTGGTCGCATGTATCGACTATCTATTTGAAGGTGGACATGTGTTCAAAGGTGAAAAATCCATCCCGACTAAGGTCGTGAGGCTAGATGATCGCATGAATCGACCACCCTTTTGAGGGTGGACATGTGTTCAAAAGCGTAAAATCTATTATGACTAAGGGCATGAGGCTGAATGAGTATGTGTATAGACCATCCCATTAGACCATCCCATTAAAGGTGGACATGTGTTGGATGTAATATGACTCATTATGATTGAACTTATAAAGTTGGTTGACTGCATGTCTCGACCACTGGTCGGAGGTGAATATACATACAAAGAAAGGTTTGGAAGACTCGTCAGCACGAGTACATCGTGACAGTTGTATATTGGTCGATGACACAACACATTGCAGGAATGAAGCACGGGAATGGAAAACACTAGAGTCGATAAGCGCAAAGATTCATTCATTACAAGAACTAAAAATACAAGGCTCAAATCTCAGAATAAACATAAATATTACAAATTTATATTATATTAAAATAAATTGATAAGTCTAAAAAGAGATATAGATTGAATTAAAAAGATTGAATCGTAGTTAAATTATTTGATCCCATAATTATACTACTTTTAAAAATATAATTGATAATATTTGATTCTATAATAACACTGCTTTTAAATAGAATTGATTATAAACAGCCGAATTTATTGTTTAATCAAATATTATTGAGTATCTTTTTAAAACAATAAATTCGATTGTTAAGAGAAGTTAAAACTGATTACAATTAATGTCTCAAGATTTATTTTAAGAAATTGAGTAAAATTACTATAATTAGAATATAATTAATGCATAATAACGAGAAATGCTTACTATATATAATTTAAGTTTATTCTTATTATATATGTATAGATATAGATATCGTCCATTTTTAGTAATAATAACATTTATATAAAATATATTATGCCCATTTAAATACACATACTTATAACATATAAAATTACATTTGTATACATGCATATGCACATCATTGAGTAGAGTATATATATGTTATAATCTAGGAAATAATTTTATTCTCTATTTTTTAGGCATTAATATTAATAGTTATAATATTTTTGAATGGATACTAATATTCATTTAACTACATATTTAAAATTGTTAATATTAATTAATATTTATTATTTTACATCACATTGAATTTAATTTTTATACTTTTACCTCATATTACTTTGTAACATAATATATATATATATATAATATATATATATATAGGTAGGATCACATGAGAATGGTGCTCTAGGAAAAAAATAATAATAAATTTGGTGCATTGGATACACCATATCAATGGTTAAGATGAAGTCAAAATATGGTCAATCATTAATGGCAATGTGGTAATTATTTGATCATAGAGGGTCAAATATATGCATTTGACCAATAATTAAGGATAAGTTGGTCAATACACATATATCATGTGGGACCCACTCACCAAATCACCAAACTCTCTATCTCCCTCTCTCTCCCCCGCCCACTAAATACCGCCCAATCTGAAGGAAATTATGCGGAAGTCCACCATCTCACACACACAATCAGATCCGCCAGTTTTACTGTCGCCGGCCACCGCATTCATACCGTCAGTCGCCTCCTTCCGTCAGTCACCGCCAGCATCGTAGCCGCCTTCTGTCGGTTGGTATCGACGGCCATAGAGCACATCTTGGAGGCGACCAAATTCGGCACTGACAACACGAAATCTGCCGATACCAACCAGGCGACGGCCAAATAGAGGAGGTGGTTCTATACATTAATCCATCGTCTGACGTCAAGGGCCTGCGATTCGGCAGCCAATTCGTGTACTCATTCATGATCTGGAGCGTGGCCACCGGAGCTTTTCAGCTTCCATTCCTTCTGCGCGCCTACTCGGACATAATTCGCCTTCGCTGGCGGGGAAGGCGCGTCAGTGGCGAGGCCGTGAGGGAATTTCACCAGAATTTGAGCGGGTGATTTGGGGTCTGCGTAAGGTGTGATCAAATGTTGAGATTTGTAAGTTGGGTCTACTATTGAGAAATTGATTAGTTTGGAGACTAAATTGTAAATTTTAAAAAATTAATATATTTACAATTTTGTTTAAGGATTAATATATGATTTATTATTAAAATCTAATAATTGGAACATTGCACATTAATGTTCAGTTCATTGCACAACAGTGATAAATAAAATGCACAATAGCATATGTGTATATGCACATTAAAATTTAAAAGATTTACAAAATTTATCAACACGCTGCATATTGCATGGTATTGTTCATCGTTTGTTTCGGTTGAACTGACCGACTAAAATGTTAAAACTGAAATAATTGAGCCGAACATTTGAAAAAAAAGTTGAGTCGACCGACTAAAATGTTAAAATTGAATTAATTAAGTAGAACATTTGAAAAATAAGTTGAACAGACCAAAATGTTGTCCCAAACTGAATTAAAATCGAACCGATTACTTGGTTCATTCAGTCGGTTAACCTAGTTAACCAAATAACCGAAGTAAATTATAATTTATATTATAAAAACACATCTTGGATTTCAATATTTTTGTTTAATAATTTATATTTATATTTTTCTCAAAAAAAAAATAATATTTATATAAGAATTTAAAAATATTATTTTTGTATAATTTTGAAATTCAGTTATTTGTTTATTTTAAAAGTAACGCCAAACAAAAAAATAATTATCCTAATTTTTAAAAGTAAAAATCCAAGTAGCGAACTGAAATTAAACTTCAATCACAATTGTGCAATATGTCAGTCATTATTGTGCAGTTTGTCCAACACTATTGTGCACGGTTTTATTCGATTTGTTAACTGGAATTAACACAAATATTTGAAATAATTTATTATGCATGTTATAAAAAATATATTTAGGTATTGGCATATGTACTAAAAAAATATAAAAAAAACATGCATATATAGTTCGGCAATTTTGATTATTTTGAAAACAAATAGGAAATCAAAACAAACTAATCAAAATTTAAAGTAATAGAGATAATCGAACAAAAATATAATACTTGAATAAAAAATTTTATGTCAGTCGGCTTGGTTGCTATTGTGCATTATGTCAGACTTTAATATGCAATACGTATAACACTATCGTGCACGAATTCATTCGATTTTGTGCGCCCAAAACCAATGAAACCTATGTCCCAAAGTAAATTGAAATCTAACTGAATTACATGGTGTATTCGATTGTTTAACCGAATTGACAAAAAATAACCAAAAAATATATATTATTTCTATTATAAAAGCATATTTAGTACTTTAAAATATTTATTTAATATTATAGATATGTTTTGTTCGTTGAAAATAAATATTATTTTATGTAAAATAATAATATTTTTATATGTAGTTCGGTTATTTTAAAAAGATTAAAAGCCGACTTCGATTTGAAATTTTAAAAATAAAGAAATCTAATCAAATCGAAATTTAAGATTTCAAACAGAATTTTTTAGTTCGGTCGGTTTCGGTTGCTATTGTGCAATCTTGTAATCATTAACGTGCAATTCGTTTAACTATGTTGTGCAGTTTTGATTTTTCACGCATTAGTCATTGCACAAATGCACTGTTTGACATAAAGTGCTATATCACATTCATTAAAGTGCAACTTGTATAACAATATAGTGCAATCTGAATACAATACCGTGGAACGCATTGACTATTATGTGCAACTATCAAATTTTAATAATCTACACATTTAACCCAGGAATTAAATTTTAATATAAAATAAGTCCTTTGATTATATTTAATTTAAAAAAAGTCCTCTCTCTAATTCCAGATCCCGTAATTCCTTTGTTCTTGGTTTCAATTCTCCGGCTTAGGCGGACGGCACCGGCGTCGGGAGGGCGGAGACGGCTGCGGGGGAGGGCGGAGATGGCAGCTGTGAGGGCAGAGATAGCCGTAGATCTATAGGATATAAACGAACACATACTTCACAAGTAATGCATTTATAGATGGCAACGGAAATGTGCAGCGGCGGATTTTGTCGAGACTGAGGTGGAAGATGACGGTAGCGGCGGCGGGATTTGGACGATGGCCATGAGTGGCGCCGATGAGGAGTGGTCGCACCGCCATGTCAGACGACGCGATGGTCGTTGAGCTATTGGTGGGGTTCCACCACGTGACGCCACCTCTGATCGAGCGGGTCCGGATGATGACGGAGACGGCGGGACTAGCGGCGCGAATGAGAAACACGGACGGCGGCTGAGGGTTTAGCGGCGGTGAAAATTTTAGAAACGCGAGCGGCGGCGAAACTCTCAGAAATATGAGCGGCGGTGTCGGGTAGTTCAGTGGCGTCGGTGGGTGGTTCAGTGGAGGAGGCGTCTGGGGTTTAGCATCGGCGACAACGAATTTGGCAGCGGCTGGGTTGAAATTTCAAAGATCGGTGCAGTATAGATCGAGAGAGAAGAGTGGAAGAGAAAGGGGGAGATGTGTTAGTGGGGAGTGGGACCCACATGTTTGTGGGATAGGTGATGATTTGGTTGAGATAGAGGAAACGTCCGTAATGCCCTTAATAAGCCTTTAATAAGTGTTAAATTTTGAACTTTTTTAGCCGTTGGATGTTGGAATCGTATGGCTAAGATTTATTCTTATTTCTCTCCTTAAGCACCATTCTCACCAGAGCGCGACCCTATATATATACTAGTACAACACCCGTGTATTACACGGGTGCTTGCTAATTTTTTTCTTAAAATCTAAAATTAATGAGAATAAGTAGTTTGAAAATTTAAATACCTTTTATAAGAATATATATATTATTATATATTTATTATGACACTTTTTATTTGTGCAACTTACTTGTGTTATATTATACTAATTTTTTTAACTTACAATATATAACTACATTACATATAAATATATCAATGGAGAAATAATTTTATTTTTCTAATGAATTTTAATAAATATTATTATTTTTTATTATTATAAAGATAAATATAATTTATTTAATTCATATATACAATATGGATGTCAAATCGAAGATCATCAAAAGATGATTAATTTGATATATTATATATGTAAAAAACGATAAGAAATACAAAAGTTATCAACTTTTAAAATACATTTATAAGTCAATAGCTTATTGAAGGAAACAAATCAAAATTCAGGGACATATTAGTCACTTAGTGCCTCACTATGTAAAATTACAAAGAATTAAAGGGTTATATTAATAAAAGTAATATTAAAATACCTAAGTTAGCTAAATAATATTTATGGAATACCCGAACCTAGATTATTAATTATTAATAT
>CACSLK010027831.1:11200654-11215481 GCA_902706635.1 Striga hermonthica
TTTTTTTTTTTGATGCTAAACCGGTTCTGTGGAGGCCTCTCTATATCAATACAAGTGTAGACCTTCACATTGAACGTACAGAATTCATCCCGTTCAAAATACAAGTAGTACCCCTGACGTATATCCTCTGATTGAACGTAACGTTGCCACCCATTTGCAAAATGCAAACTAACCCTTGGGTCGTAGACATTTGGACCTCGAATTTTGCAGATGTCCATTGGGTAGCAACGACCTTCGACAGTTATGAGAGTAACTGGAAAAGTCATGACGTGTCTCCCAAAGTAACATTCCGCTTCCTCAATGCCCTACGAAAGTTCATATTTTATCTTGTCATTAATTTTGTTTTAGGTTTTGAAGTTTTTTCTTACAGTTTGTCCGTTTGTTTTTTTCCCTTTGTTTTTTTCAGGCTTGAAGTTTTTTTCTTTCGCGTGTCATCTTGTCATTAGTTTTTTTCAGGTTATGAAGTTTAACTTACCATGATGGGGTAGTCCGACATGTCCATATATACGTAGAAGCACCCCCATGGCGGGCTTTCATTGTACGTAGCCATAGTGACCCCGCAAGAGCGATATAGCATAAAGAATAAATAAGTTGAAGAAAAAAAAAATTCTAACAATTTAAAGAAAAATAAAGAAAATAAATAAGTTTAAGAAAAACAGAAAAAAAAATTCTAACAATACATGGTCACCATTCTAATAAATAAAATAACAATTCATTGGTCATGTCCCAAAAACCACAAACACATTCATAAATCCCAACAAAACCACACCGGATAAGGACAACCCACAAACACATTCATAAATCCCAACAAAACCACAAACACATGTCGCAACAACCACAAAACCACAAAACCAACAATAACAGTTCACACCGTTCACAATAAAATGACAACATAACGAGACACAACGATTTCCCATTAGCAACACTACCCCCGACCATCGCGGATGACCCTCACCATGAGTGCCCTATCCTCTTCCCCCATGCCCAAAAACATAGAAAGCTCCCTTGCATTGTTGCATAAACGCAGACATATCACCATTCGCTCCTCACTGGATAGAAAGTTGAAAGTCCGGAGCGCATCCATTACTTCACCCATTTGAGCCTGCGTCGCCAGAGCCTGTGCCGCTTGCTCGTTGCCCAGTCTGGCACTGATTTCGGCCAACCGGCCATCTGTGTTAAGCGAGAAAGTCTCCATGACATCGATGAAACGATCGTCCACCAAGTGTGCGGACCTCCTTTTTGTGCCCCTCGTCTTCCCCCCCTCTCTTGGAATTACTTTCAGATGCCGTACCCGACGACTGACCGACATCATTGCCCGGGCCATGGGTGGGCTGCGTGGTCTGCGAAGGGATCTCATCGTATTCTTCGTACGGCGGGTCTTGCTGTACATCCTGCGCCGCGTCTGCGAAAGACTGGGCATCACCACCACATGCCCTGTCTTTCCCGAAGATGACCTCCCAATCATCGAAGTGGGGGAAAGACTTGTTCCTCAGTCCCTTCGCATTAGGATCAACCTATTGGCGATAGGTTGGGACGCAAAAAAAAAAAAAAAATGTAATGAGAATATGTAAATTATGTGAAATATATAGATGACTCAGAGTTGAAATTTTAAGCAAACCATCATGAACGATTGGTACTTATCATCATCACAGGAGAAGCTTTTTGAAACATCATTCCATCCCAAACCCGATTTATTTGCTTTGATATTGGCCAAACTCGTATATGTTTTCTTCCAAACATGCATTTTGGAAGTTATGTGCGGGTCAGCACGAAATTCACATCCGGGAAGATATGTCTTCATCTTTTTTTCCAACTGAAATGCATAGCCCGTTCTGAAGCCGTTTTCTGTTTTCCACCCCTCGGTTACAATATCCTTTAGAGCATTAACTAGGGCATTCTCTTCAGCCGATCCACACACGGCGTTTAGAGGTGGCGCCGCCCTCTTTTCCGGTACCCGATGTCATTGATGGTTCCATGACAATTTTGCTGTAGGAACAATAATGTTGTAGCAATATTTTTTTATTATTTTTATTTTGGGTTAATAGAGAATTTCCAAATAAAAGTATCTAAAAAAATGTCGTCTAACAAAATGATATACTACACAAGAAAATATACAGGAAATACACAAAACACAACATTATTTAATGTCAATAATCACCATAACAACATATTCAACAACATTAATATTGTATAATAAACAACAAAAGATAATTTAAAAACATTTGTCACACATACTTAGTAACTAACAGAGTCTTATGAAAGTACACAAAGATAAGTTTGTTTATCTATTAGGGAACACCGCCCTGCCATTCTGTGAACATTTGTTGGGCTAGGAGATCGCGCTTCTGGGTCCATTCGAGACTACTTTCAACTTGATCTATGTAGTCGTCGTCAGACGGTGGGTTGGAAGGTATCAGGAATTCTGGAATCTCGTTCTCGATGGGGTCTTCGGGCATTGTTGTACGTATAAAATTATGAATAAGCGCGCATGCCATGATAATGCGATTTTGGGTCCTAATGGGGTAAAAAGAGTTACTCCTAAGAATTGCCCAACGCATTTTTAGAATGCCAAAAGCACGTTCAATCGCGTTCCTAGCTTTGGCGTGCAGAAGGTTGTAGAGTTCTCTAAAGTTTTGTGGAGTACGGGACCCTGTACCCCATTCATCTAAGTGATATATGACACCCCTATATGGCGATAGACAGCCAGAACCATTAGTGTAACCACCATCCACCAAATAATATTTGCCCTAGTGATTGCATCTCTTAGTACTCGATTATCAGCAACAGACCCCTCCCAGCCACAAAGCATGTAGACGAAGTTCATATTTCTATCGCACACCCCAAGGACATTAACTGATACTTGACCCTTTCGATTCCTATATCGTCCCCTATCTTTTGACGGGACTCGGACGTTAATGTATGTACCATCTAGTGCTCCTAGACACCCCTAACAAAAAAAAAAAAAAAAATAGCATTAGTTTGGAAGGAATAGAAAAGAAAAAATTGACTAAAGGTTGGTAAGGGTCTTGTGTTGTAGGCTACCTTGAACCATTTCCACCGTGCATCTGAACAATCATCCTCAACTGGCTTATGTGTGGCGACTAGGACGGTGTGAAGGCGGATTACCGCATCAAGTACACGGTTAAAGTACTTGCTTACTGTTCTACCTGATCTATTAAAATCAAACTTCAAGGTGACGTTTTTCTTGTGATGTGCGAGGATTGAAAGAAACATAGCAACTTGTTCACTCGGTGCAACGTTTCTAGATTGAACAAGACCCCCTAAATTTTCAAGGAGGAAACAAAGGCGACCAAAACAGTTTCTGTCCATACGGAGGTTCTCAAGGCAAGTGGTGTCGCTGACGTCGACTAGCCTTTGCATATGACTCACTTGAAGGGGCACTCTATCCCTCAATCGGTATGTGAGTCTGCTAGTCAACGAAGGTCGACGGCGGCGAGGGAGTATGAATTTGTGGTAGTAGTAACTAGCTACTATGAAAAAAAATCGAGCACCAAGAACAATCTCTTCCAAAAGAGTGAGAATTAGTAATTTGTCTCGCACGTTATCCATCTACGAAGATTGAACAACTTACGGACTTCAATGTGTGTCAACTATGTGTAAGTAGTAGATATTATGGAGAAAGGAGTGTTGAATTATATTCACACATAAACACAATTAAAACAAAATAAGCACAATTAAAACGAACAAGCAAATTTGTTGAAACCACCACTATTGTGCCCATTGGTGGTCTAAATTGAGACAAATGAAGAAGTGAAAAATCAGAAGGAAGGACAAAGCTGCCCTTGTGGACAAATGAATGTCATTTGCTGATATGTAAATGACATGAGTTAAAGAAAATAATTAAAACAAAGCACCAGATCAAGCAGTTGTGGACAAATTATAATCCTTTGCTGATATGTAAATGACATATCAGTTAAGAAAATAATTAAAATGAATCACCAGATCAAGCAGTCATGTGTAACAGCATTCTTTTATATACTTGCCTTCATTTTGTACAAACACAATTAGAACAAATTAAGCACGATTAAGCAAATCACACCAATCAAAAATACATGAACCAGCTTAAGCAGTTAAAACTAAAATCATAATCCTGTACAAATGGCACACAATGCTAAACCAACTTAAAATACTGTACAAATGCCACACAATTATCATCAACAATCAAATTAGGCTCAATAAAACAGCACTTATAGGCATTTTTCTTTCACAATTTCAGAACTACCAACATATAGATATAGAGAGGTTATACAATTGTTACAACTAACATAAACAAACTATATTTTAAGCAGGAAATAAAAAAATGCATAATAAACCACAAAAAAAGGTTCTCTTGCTATATGACATCTTATATAATATTGGGATCTCAATAAGGTCTATAAACCTCAGAAATGGATCATGTAAACTACACAAAACATGGCTTGTAACAGCTCACATACCAAACCCAGGCAAAGCTTTGTACTGCAGACAAAACATGATCTACAGCTTAACACATGATTTGCAGCAACTAAAGTCACATGCCAACTTCAACATATTGACAGGGAAACAAGAGCAGGATACACTTACATTAAACAACTGACAAAACTTGACCCCAACAGTCTTTAAACAGACATAACAAAGTAGAATTGACATATACAGGATTTTAGGTATTGGCACAGGATTTCAAGTTTGCAGTTGTACTCAGACACATATACAACATTTAAGCAAGTACTTGTAATGACATCTAAGAACTTTTACATTCATTAGTGTTGAATTCAATACCAAAATCATAGGACTATGCCAACACAAATCAGTCACAAAAACCAGTAAATTAGATGAGAAACTAATTTGAAGTCTAATAACACACATTCCCCAATCTTTGTGTTGCTCAACCACAGTCCAAAGTAAGAATATTTCTGAAGGGAAATGCTACTTTCAATCATACAATTGTGATCTCAATAAGGTCTGTAAACCTCAGAAATAGAGCATGTAAACTACACAAAACATGGCTTATAACAGCTAACAGACCAAATCCAGACAAAGCTTTGTACTACTCATGATCTTAATTCAACAATTCTTAAAAACTCTTACCAAGCACACACATAAGAACTATGTGACTGTTAATAACTCCTAGCACACAGCTTTTCAGCACACAAGTGACACAGCTTTCAAGCACACAAGTGACATATAAGAACCAAGGCAAATAAGCACCAAAGAATAGGGATCGAAAACCAATAGGTTATATTTTTTAAAACTTAAATATACTAGCATGCAACATTGACCTGTATGGCTTAAACAAACAAAATTAGTGGCTGACCCATAACTCAATAAAACTCAACAAATTCAGCTTGGAACATGATAAAGCAAGGCTCAACAATTAATCAAATCAAGGAAAGGCAATACTGCAGACAAAACATGATTGCAACAGCTTAACACACTTGCAACACCTTAAAGCATACTTATAAACTGAAAATTAGACCCACTAACTATCAAGTTCAAAACAAGGCATACTTATAACTATCAATTGCATCATGAACTCAGAATAGAACATGATAAAACAAGGCTCAGCAATTAATCAAATCAGGCAAGTCAAAACTGCAGACAAAACATGATTTGTTTCTCGCAAATTCTGATTGCACTGAATATGGTTCTCACCAGTGTACAATGATTTTTATGCCTTACAACTCATAATTTTCAGCATGTAAAGTCAATGAGCACGAAGCCTCGAACATTATAACATAAACGAGGTAAAACTGAGCAATTGTACAAAATGCTAGGAAGCTATTTACCTTCACTTGACACGGAGAAGACCGGAGAGATAGTGGCGACTGGAGATGAGGGTTTCTTCACAGAAATTAGGATTTTGAAAAAAATAAAAAAATTAGGGCAAAATTCGAATTACCAATCCAAACCGCCATCTTTCGAACAACATATTAGGGCAAGATTGAAATGGAAAAGGTTAATTGAGCGATATTCGACCTCACCTTTAGTCCCGATATAGAGCACGAACCGTGAATCAACACTACAATCTCGTCGTCGTTTCTGCAGAAATTAGGGCAAAATGAAAATAGCACGAACCGTGAATCAACACTACAAGAATCGTCCGACGAACTGACTAGAGTGACAAAAATGAAAATGGAATAGAGTAATATGGTGAAGGTCTCCACTTACCGGTGACGGAGATTCCGAAGGTCGAAGGTTCTGAGCGACGAGGTGCAGCTGTAAGTAGGGTTCGAAAATGGCCGATGGAATCCCTTTTGTTTGGTATGAAGTTGTAAATCATAGTAAATTAAGTGGTAATTATGTCTTTTGGCAGCAGATTTTGAGGGCAAAATAGGTATACAAAAAACGGGATTAAATTATCACACCCTTGGCTCGGGATTTTATTATCGGAAACTGACGGATGGAGGGCTGCTACATGTGCGCCACGTCATTAAAATCCTGTCCCAAACCCGTGAAGTAAACGACGGATAGCCGGGACTAATTGTCTAATCCTGTCCCAAACCCGCGAAGTAAACGACCCCTAAGCAACACAATTAATGATGATTAGTGTAAAAAGTAAATGATGATTTGTGGAAAATCAAGAGAGAGATAGAATATGAAGAGACATTGGAAATTAGGTGGAGGGGTTAAAATTGAAAAAATATGAACAAAATAGCCAAAATGACATTTATTTATCCAATAGTCAATTAAGCTAGAATGACAAATAAAAAAGATAGGAGGGAGTAATATGTTTTATAAAGTTTTTCAAAATTACAGTTTCAGCCCAGGGATTAAATTGACATTTATAAAAATTCTAAAATTGCAATCAAACCCCTCATAAATATCTAATTCTCAAACAATGGTACATCACATAGCCCTTCTGTCTCATGCCAATTTTCAGCGTCTAGTCGCCTGCTCCCCCGAAGATGACTTCTCTCCGCTCTCCGGCGCCGTATCCAAGCCTATTATCCCGCCAGAGTGCCATGTATTGGAGTCGGGATTTTGACTCCGGCGAGATTCGCGTGGTCAGTCGCGATTCTTCCGACAGATTTTCGAGGAAAAAAAAATGCCGATCGAGCAGATGGTGGGTGCCCAGCAGGAGAAGACGATTGTTCGATCCCAGGTGGAGGAAGTGCCGACAGCGGCGAGAGGCAGGGACTGACGGCGGCTGGAGGCATGGACGAACCGGCTGTGGATGGCGATTGGCGTGGGACCGGTGACCGGCGACATCGGCGGAGTCCGGCGGTTGCGACTAAGACACAGCCTGTGTGTGTGAGTCGAGTGTGTTCAGTTTTCAGTGTGTGTGTACAGAGTTTGTGTATGTTTTTTTTTTTTTTGTGTGTGGATGCGTGTGTGCGTGTGTGGTGCGTGTGTTTCGTGTGTGTTAAGTGGGTGTGGGTGGTGATGTGTAATGGTTATGACTAAAATATCTTTAATGAAGGTATAATTTTAGTTTTTTTTAAGCTATTAGATCGGATGATCTAATGGCTACAATTTACTCTCATGCATTCTCATGTGAACCCAACCATATATATATATATATACATTTTTGTAAAGAAGTCTTTTTTTTTTACTTTTCCATTTTTTTTAAGTAGATAATTATTTTCGAAAACATTGCACCCCGCTCGGTGCCCTTTCGCCTTCATGAAAACCAGAGCACCCGTCTGACAACCTTGTCAAATCCCATTTTGAATTCAAAAAACAACACTTTCCATATATTGTTCAATCTCATTTTTATTTTTTCGGATGATTTTTTAGTCCCAACGATAACTTGCGCAGAGCTTCTACCACAAAATCTACTGTAAAAAAATTAGAGAGAAAGAAAAAAATTAACGAAACACTCGATGACATTATCTCCTGTGAAGAGTTCTAAACGAAGCTCTCTGCCTTCGACGACAAAGTCCGAGGTTCTCTCTCTCAATCACTCTCACTCTCATATATTGATTTTTTGATGTTTTTGAAGTATATTATTGTTCTTACATAAATCGGGCTTCGACGCGATCGATTGCAATGTGTTTGTTAACAGCTTCAGCAGAAGAAATGGGAGAAAACGAGAATGCTGGTCGAGGCCCGGCTAGAGGGTCTCAAACCTAAGGAAGACAATGTAAGGGTTTCTTCTTTCTTTCTTTATTTATTTATTTATTACTATTGATAGTAATATTTATGGAGTTCATACAGCGTAGTCTGTACTGCCTTCCCACGGTTATTCTGGATTCTGGTTCGTATAGTCCTTCTTCTTTGAGTGTAATGATTTGAACCTAAATGTGGATAAAGAGTGAAGACATACACTCTGTATTTGTGAATTGGAAATGTAATGTGGTTATAATCTTGGTTTGTGTTCAGTGTGGAGACTTATCCAATTTCAATCTCGCGAGAAGCACTAACAAAAAATCACCTGTAAGTCGTTTTTTAACAAATATTGTTTGTTTACATGAAATTCTTCTGTATTGGGTGACCTCATTTGATCATTTGTTAATGCAAGTACGGAAGTTTAGAAGATAGTGCGTTACGAGTATGTTTATCTCGATTTGAGTGTGTATTGTGGGACAGAGGTTGAGTTTTAACAAATGCATTGCAATTACACTGTTGAGTGATTTGAAGGTTTTTAGTTGTCTTTTACTTTGGTAATGAGTATGGTTGGTCTATTTCAGATAAACTAAGATGATCTTTGTTTCGTTTTCCATTTCTATTACTAAGATTATCTCAGCTTGTCTGTTGCTTTTGCTGCTTCATTTACGATAAGCTGATGAGAATCTTATTGTCTAATGTGTATGCAGGAAGAAATGGTGAAAATTGATGAGCATGTCATAAGGTAAGTCTGATGCTTGAAGAATCTTTTCAGGAAAAGAAGTGTATGCACTGTTGATAGATTTTGGTTTGCAATGTGCCTTCTCAATTTTTATGTTCATTAATTCTTTTATTTTGTAAGTTACGAACCACCCATGGAGAATGCAAAAGGAGGCGATGATGGCAATGGCGGTAATGTCTTGATCTCTGCCTTGGAAAGAGCACAGCAAATTCAAGCTAATCTGCCGTCCAAGTTCCCTAGTTTTGTAAAGCATATGAGCAAATCCCATGTCGTACGCGGATTCTGGTTGGTAAGACTTTAAAATCATACGAGCGCTAGAAATAAACGGGCAAAAATGAAGGAAAAACCTATGGAACAAAAAGGATAATAACCAAAGGGCCCCAAATATTTTTGCTTATTCGGGAAGAGACACAATGAATTTTTGAGTTTGATTTGGTTCCATGTGACCCTTGTTTTCCCTTTATCAGCAAAATATATTTAGAACAACGATAAGGATACTGTTAGGCTGGCCTAACGATTTCGGCAACCATATTTTCATAATGAAATGTCATACTCTAAAAAAGCCAACATGAACTAAAATATGATCTCATAAAAAAATGTAAGTATTTTTGTGAAATGAAAAAAAAGTATGACAGGTCGACCTGCCTAAACGGTTGGGCTGCCTCATACAAGAATTTATGTTAGAGCAGTTTAAAAAATCTTTTGTTGTCCCCGTGTAACTGTTACAAATAAAAATGGTAGGGACTTAGAAATTTTATGAAAATATCTTTGTTGTAACTAGCCCAAATTAAGAGTATCCCCAAAAAAAAAGTTCAAGTAAAAATAATAATAAACTTTGTTGTTGGTAGGGTCTACCAAGTAAACTCTGTGTTGATCATCTGCCAGAGCATGATTCAACAGTAATTTTGGTGGCTGCAAATGAGCATGATTCAACAGTAAATTCGGTGGGTAAAAGTAAAGAACATAGTACAAAGTATTTGGCGGGTAAACAAGGGCTGAGTGCTGGATGGAGAGGTTTTTCAATTGAACACAAGTTGGTTGAGGGGGATGCATTGGTGTTTCAGCTGATCAAATCATGCAAGTTTAAGGTAATTCTGTTCATCCTTGTGTGGTTTTTACTCATACTTGCTCCTTTTTTGGCCTATTTCGTGGTGGCAATATTGTGTAGTCGAAAAGACAATTCATATCTCATTATCCTGTAAGTAGTAATATTACCACTTTGTAATCCGTTACTTGACGCTGTTGGGCGAACTGTCATATTAGCATAAGTATAAATCTCTTTCCAAAGCATAAAATGATTTTCAAAGATGTGGTTTATTTTGCATTAAAACCCCCAAATTTGAAACTCGTAAGTTAGTAACTTTGTGATGATTTATAAACATTCAACAATGTTAAAAAAAATTAAAGCTCCTATATGGGCGCGGGCTGGGATCTAGTGCACCTAGGCTTGGACAAAGCGGGGCCTAGGCATGGTCATAAAAATATTGAAATTTATGTATATTCCTCATCACACAATATTAATAAGAAACATAGTAATTCTAATGTAGCTTAATAATAGTGTTATCCAAAATATAATGTAGCCAAGCTATTACATTGATTAACATAACTATTAGAAGACAAAGGTCTGTTCTAGTGGTATAGAGGTTGAGAAGCTTGCCTAGGCAGCCTAGACAGCTTATATGTGGTTAAATTGGCTGCGACCCAAGCGTAGGCCCAAGCAGCTAGAGGGGCCCACTACTCGAAACTTTAGAATTGTGTAGTTAAAAGAGTGTGTAAGCGAGTAAGCTGTAAAAGTTCTTTGTATAAGCAAAAATCATTATGCGTTTCCATAAATAAATGTGGATAACCAAAAGATTGAAAGTGATTATTGTAGAGAATCTGTGAGCGTTAGGCGAGGGGCTTGGTGGTCCAATCTCTGGTATTCTCTAGTGGTCTAAGGGGGCTTCAAGGCTTGGTGATTTTTGCCAATGTCATCTCTTATTTTTCTCACGAATTTCACTATTCAGTTGTTCACATTGTTCCTGAACTCTAAGGGGTGATGGGATATAAATCAAAACCGATTTTGATTGGATTTTGAGTTAAAGTGAGCTAATATTGAATAAAGTTGATTGAGTGGAATTTTGAGTATGTATGTAAATAGTATTTAAAATGTAATGAGTTTGTATGTAATTATATTCAGTTTCTAGCTCCACCGCTGCTATTTAGGTTCTTAATGTAATTGCCCTATCCCGATTTCGATGTTCCGTGTGACATTTCCTCTGGAAAACACTTCCATTTTTCTTGTTTTCCATTGCTTGGCCCGATTCATGATCTCACGGTTTACATCTTATTACATCTTCACAATGTGTATGGTGAGCCATTTTCCATTTGTTATTTCATATTTTCTCAAGGTACACATAGTAAGGGACGGCACATCTAAGGAAGAAAATGCAGCTAGGAGCCTTCTTAACCTTCACGCGGAGGCAGAGCCAATCAAGACAGGTTTTGTGTTTCGCTCCAAATCATGATCCAATTTATTATGTTAGCAATATAATCGAAAGCCTCCACATGTTATTCCTCTAACTACAGAAAGAACTGATTGGTCTTTCAGCACTCAAAAGTCAAAACACCATGAGTTATGGGAAAAAAACTGCTCCAATGTTGCGCTACATTTTTGCACTACTCTGAAGATATGAACAACATTGCATGTAGCGCGGTACTATTCACCGCGCTACAATTTTTTTTCTGGCAATTTTAGTTTTTAATTGATTTTATTTCCAAATATTATTTGGATAAAATATACATTAATAGAATTGTTTATTTTGTTAAATAATTTTAAAATTTGGATGTATAGTTGTAATTAAATTTTATTTTGTACTAATATATTTCATGTAGAGTAAAATGTAGCGCGAACGACTGGAAACGAAAGTTAAATTTTGACATTCTCTACTCTAGAGTAAACTTTAGACTAGAGTAGAGTAGATGATTGGAGATGGTATCATGCTTACCAAATTTATGGGTTTATGTGTAACACACAAATAGGACATGGAAACATGTTAGGGGTTGCTCTTTCTTCTTTTGGTTTATAATTATCATCATTACTTCCATGCACAAGTAACACTACTGATTATATCATTTTTTTTTTTTTTTGGCCCAAAAACGATTGTAGTGAAAATGAAAAAACAGCGGCGACCCGAGCAACCGCCAGTTGCAAAAAAAGCACGGAAAAAGCATCTGGAAGAACCTGTAGTGTTAAATCACAATCGAAACAAATGCTTTAGAAAATCAGCATCCATCACCGAACCAGCTTCCGATCAATCTGGCAACAGCACCAAAAATCTCGACGGCATAAAACTCAATTTCGAGGACGTAACAGGCTTTGAAGATTTCGAAATCGAATACAACGGCCTAATCCTCGACTCCCATATTCCAGGCCACCTCAGGGAATGTTACTACAAACTCTGCCTCAGTAAAAAATGTTTCCTCCACCAAAATCTCGATAAGGACCACAACATAAATCTGGTGGTAGGGCTGATAAATGAGACGGTCAAAATTGCCAACGCCATGCGATTAGCCAGGCTCGGCACAGCCCTTGATGATCTGAAGAAGTGGGATAAAACCCTGAAGGCCTTTGGGGATATGGGCATGATGGTGGGCTTTTTACGGGCCCGTATACAGAAGCTGCTGAATGTTTATCATGAGTCTCAGGCGGCGGGTTTTGAGATGAAGAGAAATGAGCTAAAGAAGGCGAAAGATGAGCTGAGCAACCTCAGGAAGAGGATCTCAGAGGGCGAGAGGCTGATTGAGAAACTTGATAGGGAGATTGATTATTTTGAGGCTAATAGAGGTGGTGATGATGATCTCGAGGTTGAGTTCACCGAGATAGCTGGCGCTCCGTGGTGAAAAATGGTGACTTTTTGCAGCACTGTTTACGGTGTAGATATTGTTTTTGGGTCATGAAAAATGTGACTTTTTGCAACATTTGATTATCTTTTTTTGGCTGTGTTTTTTGGGATTTCATCATCTTGAAGGAGATATTTTAGTTCATCTCGTTGTATTTTGGGCAGTAGATGTGATACTCTAAGCAGATGAATGGTTGAGGTAACTTCAGATTTAGGTAAAAACCTGTTAGTTGATGTCCTTGTGCCACCAATTAAACATTATTGTTACTGTTTGATTGATTGGTTCTATATGCAAAGCTGTGTATTGCTCTGTTGTTTTAAAAACGTGAGCGAGGTTCAGAGTAAAACTGCCGTCCACAATAAATATTAATATGAGAGCCGCCGGTTTTTAGCACTTTTTTGAAGTAAAAAATGAAATACAGCCATCTTTTTTTTAAAAAGATGAAATATAGCCATTTTAGGGGTGAAAAATACAATTCTACCCTTATTAATATTTTAGCTAAAATTTCTAAAACTTTTATTAGAACTTGTCATATTTTTAGTCCTAATTCTTTACTTATCTCTTGAACCTTTTGTTCAATTTTATATATATTGTTATTTGGTTTTATGATTACTTCAGTATAAGTTTCTGTTTTCGAAGAACTTGCTTCGTTTTCTTCATTATTCTGTTTAGGAATAACATATTCTATTTTAGGTCTAACAAAAGATGAAGTTCTATGTACTTGAAAGGACCTTCTAGGTGCTTCTAGTTGTAATATAGGTGAAAACAATTCATCTATTTCAATTTTATCATGAGGTTTGAATGACAAACTGTGATGACTGTTAGTCAATGCATAGTTTATCCTCCATGTTACTGAAAATGGATGATTTCCAGTTTTCATTATTTTTCTTTTCATGTTCCAACACAAAGTGATGAAATCATCTAAATTATTGTCTAATTAGGACATCCCAACTTGGTAGTTTAAGTTAAACTTAATTTTACCAAATTTTAAATTTCCACTCCCTTCTGCTATTAGAGCATCAGAATAATTAATCATTCTATTATCAATTAATTTTATTGTAATGGGAGAATCTATTCCTAAACTATAAGTTGATTTAAGAATCATTTGTATAGTAGAAACATGTAAGTAAGAGATTTTATTCCTAGTTTCTGTTTTTATATCTTTCAATGTAGAAAGAATTTGTTCTTTACAGATAACAGGAATAACTACATTTCCTTCTGTTTGATCTGTATCTATTGCTTCTTCTCCAGAAATGATTCGAAAAAATATTTCATTTTTCCTAGATATTAAGTTATTTAATTTCTTTATCAATCCTTCATTTCTGAAGTTATGGTTCTTTTTTAAGTCATGATCTGCTATTCCTAATTTATTAGCATCTATCAGGGCTTCAATTAAATAGCCTGATTTTTCGTGCTTTGTGTAGTAATCTAAAAGATTATCTTCTCTATCCATTAATCTAATATTTTAGTACTTTCGCCTGATACCAGGCTCTGATACCATTTTTCCTTTCGTTTTCACTAATCATTTTCACTTATTTTTCCAATTTCACTTTCGTTTTCAGTTTAGGTTTATAACCAATTTTGTGGTGATTCCTAGATATTAAATCTTAGTTTTTTTAATTTTTTCTTTATACTTTTCAGATAATTAACTTGTCCTTCTATTTCTGGAAAACAATCTTCATAGTAATTATCTCTTGTAGAATACCTTTTATAATAATTTTTCTTGAGTGTAATTCCATATATAAGGTATTCTAGATTTTGTAAAAGATCTTCTCTAGCTTTTTTAAATAAATCTATTTCATCTTTTCTTATATTACCATAAGTATCTAAACTTATGGAACTAGCATTTAATCTTTCGTTAATAATGTCAAACTCTTCTTTCATCTTTAAAAATTAAAATAATCTTTAAAAAAAATTGTTCTCTCTTTTTATTTTATTTGAAACTGTGATTTATGAGGAATACTCATGAGAAAGATGAGACTCTGCCAAGATAAATCCATTTTTGACAAACCTCAAATTCTGGGGTTGTAATGGATTTTCGTTTCGGACGAGTCGAAGGCTATAAGCCATTCTTTCAATATCCGAAGCAATCAGATTTTTAGCAAGTTCGAATCAAAGTTCGATACTTAATTTTCAACTTTTGAATAGTTGATTCTA
>CACSLK010027831.1:11224024-11238197 GCA_902706635.1 Striga hermonthica
GGGGGGGGGGGGGGAGGGGGGGATAAAAATCGTTGAACACCCAAAGGGGTTGATGCCGCGAGCTCAGCCAAATGATCCGCTGCAAAATTCGCCTCACGATGGACATGTTGAATTCGTAACTGCCAATCCCTTTTAACCAGATCCCTTGCCACACGAACTAGAGCATCATGTAAGCCGAAATGCTGGCCTGATCTAGTGATCATATTGGTCACACATTGACTATCCACCTCCGCTATAACTTTACGGAACGCTCGGTCCCAAGCCATCTGAAGCCCTTGTAAAATACCCCAGAGTTCGGCGCCCGTAATGGTATTGGACCCGATGTTCATAATAAATCCCTCGATCTATTTTCCTCGCTCGTCTCTCATTAAGCCACCTGCCCCACACATGCCCGTAGTACTGTCGAAAGTTCCATCTGTATGAACTTTGACCCATCCCAGGTCAGGTGGACACCAACGAATCATACGAACCACATATCGATCGGCCCCAACTTTTCTGAATGCCTCACTCGCTCTTGCGTACGATTCCGTGTTCGAGAGTACCTCCAGTCGACGGCTTTCACAGGATTTAGCTCGAGAATTGAAAACTCTGTCATTCCTCTATTTCCAAGAATTCCATATTGTAAAAGCAAACAGACTACTCCAATCGTTAATTGACCCAACGCGCCAGGCAGCAAGATTACTGTGCAACCAAGCTTGGAAAGGTTGGGTAAAGAAGTCGGGAAGCTCACCTGCCAGAATTAAACTAGACCAGAGGCTCGATGTCCTGGGGCAGTATCGTAAAACGTGAAGAGCCGATTCCACCACACCGCATTCGTCACAACAATCTGAGCTCGAGATATGTCGCCTCACTCGTTCTGAATTTGTCATTAATCGACCCTTGGCCGCCATCCATAAAAAAGTACGTACTCGTTGCGGCGCTACGATACGCCACACCAATTTCCACAACAAGTGGTCCGTTGCACGTGAAAAATTTTGAGCAAAGGGGATATCTCATTCCGTCGACCGATTTTTTCTCCCCAATTCAAACTTTTGATGCGACTGTTCAGTGAGAGTTGTCCTCCTCTAATATCATCGCTCAACAACCTCTCGTTAAAAAAGAAAAACAAAAAATCTCGCAGCCCCCTCTGCCATCATCTTCATTCCTCATGCCACATAACTCCGGCGACCATCCCTCCTACCGTCGTCGAACGTCGTCCCGAGCAGCGAGTCCGTCAGACCTAGCAACTCCGTTCGTGAGATGCCGACAGACTGTTCACCTATCTTACGAATAAGACCTTCTTCTCCGAGCAGCCTTGCCGTCAACCGCCATCAGCCTTCGTCAGATCTCGATCCGTCGCGCAGCCGCCGGTCGTGAGGAGCCTCTGTCCGTGGACAACCCATTCGTAAACAACACCGTGTTCGAGAAGTCCGAGTCTCATCATCCGTTCGCTTCGTCTGCCTTTTCAACCGAGCTTGTAGATTCTCGAAGGAAGGTATATCGTTGAACCTTCTCGTTAATATTGCTCGTGTCGAAATCGTTCGATTATTGTTGTGCTCGTTGAAACATTTCTCTTCGATTTATTTATCATTTCCTTTTGTTCGTCGTTGAATTGTGAATTTGTCGTGCGTTTTTGGAACTTTCTTGTTGTGAAAAATAGAGTTGATAATCATATTTTCGTTTCGAGCCTTAGTTGTTTTCCGAACTGTCGTTGTGTTAGCGTCTGTTTATTTTGTTCGAGCCTAGGATTCGTCATTTCGTTTTTCGAGCCCCAAAACCCATTTTTTTAACAAAATTTCGAACTCTGGAAGATTTATTTTTATTTTTTGGAAAATTTTTCGAATCTATGTACGTACTCAGAATGCCGTCGAAATCTGGTTGTTGGTTCTCAGTCGTTCGGCCCCTGTGTCATGACGTCGCAGGCCATATTTTTTAGCCCAGTCCACGTGAGGCCCCTTTCCATGAGTCCAGTAGCTTCAGTTGCACGGCCTAGGAGGAATATCGCTCAGCTCGATTCGCGCAACCCATTTACGTTGAAGAAGAAAAACACGCGGGCCGCGTTTCAGCCCATGCGGACCGTCTGGAGTCTATACCTCGACCTGCATCCCAGCCCATTTCAGCCCGCGAGCGGCCCTCTTCCAGTAAGAAATTCTCGGCCCGCTAGCCCGCGTCTTGTCCTGATAAGGCCCGCTTTTCCCAGCCTTGGGCAAATCACTTTGCGTCCCACTTTCCTTTTCCTAGCGGCCGAGTTATGCGCGCTAGGCCAAAATGCATGACAACCTTTATGGTCAGTGTTTGGACATACGACCCAGTATGGATTTTCACCACATTTTGAGTGTCGGGAGCTTATTTTTTGTGTCGAACCCATTTATAAAAATTATTGTAAAATGAGACAAGTCCTGGAAAATTGTTTTTAGTCCCGTGACCCATTTTATTTTTCCGAGTTCTATTGTTTTAAAAATTTGAGAGTTCCAAGTTCACGAAAAATTCGATAAAATCTCTTAATCGTCGATTTTTATTTAGTGTGGGTTTTCTATTATTTTCAAGAAGTGATATAAAATAATGATATATTATCTCGCTTAAATATAGGTTTCTGAGTAGTCGAGCCTCACCAACCTATGTTCTGTTGCTTGTGTACATTGCTTACCTCGTCTACCAGGTGGATGTTGATAAACTTAATGTGATATTATTCTTTATAATCGCTAGATTCCATATTCAATGTATGTAGTTGAACCATGACACTATCGTGGGATGCAGATTCGACCTTCGATACAGTATTCTGGTCGACAGATGCGGATTCGACCTTCGACGGTGCTTATTGAGAGGTAGTCTCCTTTAGCCTAATGACGGCCATGTCTTTTGATGCAGATTCGACCATTGACATGTGCTCCCGTTGTTAGATGCAGATTCGACCTTCAACAGTTATATAGGTGTAGATTTGAGCATTTGAGATATGATATTTGTTGTGATTCATATACATGCCGTGATTATGTTTTCTGTTATTATCAAGGTTGTCAAAACCGGACCGGACCGCCCGGTCTGACTGGTTTAACCGGGAACCGGCTAGCACTCCGGTCCGGTTTGATGTGCGTAACCGCCTGTGCCAAAAACAGGTCAAAAACTATTCCAACCGGTTAAAACCGATAAAACCGGCAAGCCGGGGACGGTTCGCACGGCCAAGCGGCTGGTTCAATTTGACACTTGTTGTCTTAGTTCTATGTTAAATATACAGTTGCATTGCATTCTACTTCCAATGTGGGACAAAGGCATATGGGAGAAAAGCTGGGCCAGGATGATTTGAAGGAAATGGGCCTGATTTGAAGCCCACCACACTCTCAATTGGGCACTACAAACTAAAAAGACTAGTGGGAAATTGTATTTTTATGTTTGGTCCAATTCATTTGTCATTTTCAAAATTACTTATAGACATTAATCAACATTATTTGTTGTATTTATTATTGAGTTATTATTTAGAGAAATGTCATACACTATAAAATTAATAAAATTAATGATAGATATATATATATAATTATATGTTATACATATAAAATAAATAAAAAATTATATATCCGACCCGGTTTTGAAAATCATGGTCATTATACTAGATAGATGTGCATGGTATTCCCACGGTGAGCTAGTTGGTTTGCTCACACTCATTATTTTATTTTTTTTCAGGTTGAGCTGGTGGCGGGGCGAGACGAACGAGTTGGGGTCATTTTACTTGCTTTATGTTATGATTCGAAATTGTTTTTGTTGAACTTGTATTTTCTGATAAACTTGGTTTTTAAGTTTGAATATGTTGATGTCATTACTTGGATTATTTATTATTACAAAATTATAGATATGATTTGATGTTTATCTCATATTCATGTGATGTAAGTTTGGGCAATGAGATTCCAAAAGCTCATATATGATTTGAGTTACTTGTGTAAATGCTTTGAGTAACCCCATTAAATGTTTGAAATTAAAAAATAAATTTTGAAAAATTAACCTTGATTTTTGGAAAAATCTTAATTTTTCCTTAAAAATTTTCGGGGCGTCACAACTACCTTCTTCTGTTCACAAAAAATATTTCCCCTTTTGAAAAATTATACAACATAACTCCTGCTCTTGGTTTGGGTTGTTTAGGACTGTGTTTTTGGTTTGAGTCGTTGGCCCCTGTGAGCCCGAGTGTTAACTTATTATCCTGTCGGAATTCGACACTCGGGTATTACCCTGTTGGGGTCTTTTAGTTGTTTTTAGTTGTTTTTGTAGTTAGTTAGTTTAGTTGTGAGTTTTATTCTAGCGTTGCTAGTCGAGATTCTAGGCGGTCTTCTGATATGTCCTCCACTTTTCAGCTGTTGACTGTTCTTATTCAGTTAGGAGTTGTTTGTATTCGCACATTTGTGCGCCTTTGATTTATAATAAAATCTATCATTTTGGCAAAAAAAATAAAAAATAAAAGAAAAAAAACTCCAGCTCTAGATCACCTTAAAGTAATTGGTTGTCCCGTTATGCATCTACATTGACTGGACATAAGTCAAAATTTGATACTAGGGCATCCAAATGCATACTACTTAGTGATCTCCTTGGTTATAATACATATAGACATTACGGAAACTAATAAAATAATAATTTTTAAAAATTTGTCATTCTATAAACATGTGTTACCTTTTAAACACACTTCAATTTTAAATTAGAAACCTAATATTTTTTTTCCTGAGCTCCCTGATTTACCCTATACATTAGATACACCAACTAATAATATTCTACCATATTCTACAACAACCACAAGTACTTGGGGAAATTCAATTAGGAGTCTCTACTTTTGATATTGTATTAATTTAAGGCTTGAATTTAATTCTTTTTTCAATAAAAGATCTATATTTTAGGTTATTCTCAATTTAAGACTCACTTTTTAGTTAACTTTTTATTGTAAGGCCCAATTAAAAGTTTTATTTAGTTTATGTTGTACATACTTATATTAAACATCTTTAGTAATATTTACTTAATAATAAAGCGAAAATATGTAAATTATATTTTTGCAAAAGTTTAATCATGAAAAATTAAAAAAAAATGATAAGTGAATTCAAAAAATATGTAATGGAAATATTATTTTCATTAATAATATAAATATGTAATAAAACGAAAAAATAATATATAAATGCAATCTTTAAAAATATTTCATTTTCAACACAACAATGATATAGTATCAACTTTTGCTTCAAAAAAAAAGAAAAATTAAAATACTAAAAAGCTAAAATGAAAGCAAGATTATTTTTTAGTTTTATTACATATTTAGATTATTAATAAAAATAGTATTTTAATTGCATACTTTTAAAATGATCAATTTTAAACAATAACTAATATTAAAATTTTGCATTATTGTAATTTATATAGTTTCATATTTATTAATATAATTTTACTAAAGATATTTATTATTTTTTATTATAAGTATGTAAAATGCAAATTACAAAATACTAATAATAAAAATAAGAATAATAATAATATTCACATAATAGTGGTTTTGACATATTTATATGAAAAAGTAAAGTTAGTTGTGCCTTATAATGAAAAGTTAATTAAAAAGTAAGCCTTAAAATAAGTATAACCTAAAATGTAAGCCTTCTATTTGAAAAAGTATAAAATTAAGACCTTGGATTAATACAATTACTGAAAGTTAGGCATTCCAATAGAATTTCCCAAAATATTCCCCTATCACAAATCACCCCTAATATAACCAAACTCACCTCTGAACCAACTGAATAACCCCTTCAGCCTACAATCACATCTCCACCTACCATACAAACAAATTCAACTCCTCCTCCAGAACTAACAAGATCTAAACATATACAAACATTCTTTGCCTCATTCCTCCTCCAATGGCATTTCTTAAACACATGATGACACTTCCTGAACCAGCCCAGTCCGGCCCAGACCCGACTCCATTGTTCTTCCTATCAATCTTTTTTTTTTTCCAAATGACAGAAGATATTATAAATAAAATACACAAATGTGCGAATACACAACAACCAACGACTGAATACACAACAAGCAACAGCTGAAAAATGGGAGGACAGGTCAGGAGACCGCCTAGAATTCCGACTAGCAAACGCTAGAATAAAAGCTCGCAACTAAACACACTTACCACACAAACAACTAACACAACTAAAAAGGACCCCAACAGGGTAATACCCAAGTGTCGGATCCCAACAGGATAATAAGTTTGACACTCGGACGCACAGAGGCCAATGGCCCAAACCAAAAACACAAGACACGCACAACACAACTACGAAAATAAAAAACACGAACACAAATAATCTAAATACATATAAACAACCCTTCCCCAGCGAAACGAGTAAGCCTGAACCAGCAGTGAACGATCGATACAAGACAAATACAGGCCAAGAACCTGCTACCGAAACTACAATCAAGCCTATACAGTAGCAGAATCCTAACTCCAAACCAGTCCTCGAAACGACCCATCGCATCTGAAAGAGCCAATTCCACCCCACACCGATTCCATTCGAACTCTTCTAACACCACTAGACGAAGCCAAATAGAACCTCCCCCACCGTCTAACACCACTAGACAAACGAGGAATTGTGCAAGGGAAAAACGGTCCTCTCCCCAACCTCCGCAACAAAGAAAGTCGCGGTGTTTGGAGCCCCGCCTCACCCTATAGCTTGCACTCCACCTGACACCACCGCGAACATCCAACGACAAGCGGCTCGGGCCCCACCAGAATAGGTGAAACCTCCCAGAAAAATCCAAATCCGAAAACCGCTGACAAAGAGAAAACAGGGCTTACATTCGCTAATCGCGGCTCCGCCGGCGACTGAAATGACTCCAATCACCGGCTTTATTTCGACCGTGAGGTGCGCCACCGCTGTCCGTGAATTCATCGCCAATCGCGAAATTGGGGCCACCGTCATTAGAACATCTGAGGCAGCAATAGGGGCGCATGTCGCCAAGGGGGGAGGGAGCAGTTGAGACGACTAATAGACGAGCTGAACCGTTGCCGAGGAAGGCAGATTCGTCGGGAAAATAGAAGACGCTGGTCGAATTTGGGGCTAGGTTTTTTCCATCGCTGGGCGTACGAGAGAGACGTGTAACACCAAATATGTTAGAAAAACTTCCTATCAATCTGGAAAACATTTTATTCACCAGCCTTTGATAGGTGGCCCCAGTATTCTTCAGTCCAAATGGCCTCATCGTGTAGCAATATATTCCCCCTACCGAATAGAAGGATGTATGCTCTGCATCTTCGGGGTCCATCGGAATTTGGTTGTACTCGGAATATGCGTCCATGAAGCTCATTCAATTCGTAGCCTGAGCGGCATAGAAGGATATATGCTCTGCCTCTTCAGGGTCCATCGAAATTTGGTTGTACTCGGAATATGCATCCATGAAGCTCATTCAATTCGTGGCCTGAGGTAGCGTCCACCATGTAATGAATATTTGGAAGAGGGTAGCTGTCTTTGGCACATGTCTTGTTCAAGTTGAAAAAATCAATGCAGAGGCACCACGAACCGTTACTCTTTTTCACCAAAAATGGATCGAGACCCATGTTGGATATTTGGTCTCTTGGATGAACTTGTTGTCGTCGAGCTTTTCAACCTCCTCCTCCAAGGCTTGTTGTCAATCGGGACTGGGTTTCATCTGCTTTTGATGACAGGCTTGATTTTTTTGTCAATGTGAAGTCAGTGGCAGGCCACCTTCGGGTCTATACCTTTCGTGTCATCGTGTCTCCATGCGAACATGTCGAAATTCGCGTGGAGGAATCAGATGAGTTGAGTTTTGATGGGCTTTTGGAGGTTCGCACCAATGTGAAGCAGTTTGTTGCATGTCGGCTCGTTGACAAAAACGGTCTCTTTCTTCTCTATGGGTTCAGCTCGATCGTCTCTTCTCTTTTCATTGAACTGATCTCGTGGCTCCAGTTCATCATCCGCTCCTTCCCCGATCTCCATCCTCGGTCCCGAGTTAGGTTCTCCCCTAACTCGTCTTCTGTGTCTGTCAGTTAAAATTTGTTCAGTCGAGATTACAATGCCCGGTACCAGCATGTCATTTCTTTGGGCCGAGGTGACTCCAGGATTGTTAGTTGGGGCATTGTTCCTGAAGCCAAGGTGGTCCAAAAATTGTCAGTATATAGGCTGTCCTCGGTTGTGTTCTGTCTTGGGGGAAAGAAAAGCTCTCAGATATGTTGAGTTTGTGGCAAGTCATTGTGTTCTCTTTCAATGATGAACTCCTCCATTATATGGATTTTCTTGAGAAGGTATGGCTGAAAAAAGCTCTCGGGATTCATGTTGATCACCATAGTGTGTACCTTATCCATCGGTTGGGAACTTCAAAGAATAAAGGAAAATGGAGACGGGGACTCTGAGCTTGTACAACGTCATCCTCATGTTAATGGCTTTGTATTTTTTGGAGAGGTACATCACCTTGAACTTCTCCATAATGAACTTTAAGGTCGTCCCATGTCTGTCGAACCTGATCAGGAGAGTAGTCTCTCTAATGTAGAGCGACACGCTCCTATTGAAGCCATGAACCCTGTCATTACAGGGAGCTATCCCCCTGGCTCGATTCCCATCTTCTCGAAAGCTCAGAGCATGAGAATGCTCGAGTATGCACTGTGTCCACCATAATTCGGTGGACAGGAATATCGCAGATCGGTGCGGTGATGATGAGTGCATCTGAGTGTGGGTGGTCAAACAAGTTGGCTTCTTCGAGGGTAATGGGATCAAGCAAGTGTGTGAGCTCATCGCTTCCCTCATGTCTGTGTTCAGGACCTATTTCCCCGAGTTGTATGCCTTTCTTGCATACAACTTTGCTTGCCTTCGTGAGGAGGTTGGTTCTCTCTTGCTAGTGTTAACTCGGGGAATAAAATTGTTGCGAGAGGAGTTCAATGGAGTTGGCTTGACCTCGCTCAGGGATTCTGATCCCCTGTCTCTCTTTCCAGGTTGGATGGACGAGACTCCGGGTCTACCTGAGCTGAAGGTGAAGACTTATTTCTCCCCCTGGCGAATCTTTTTTAGGTTGACTTCCCTATCTTTGTCATCGTCATCGGGAATCTCCAGGGGCCTACCTTTCATTCTGACTTCGGAACCCTTCGCAAATTTTCATAAATGAGGGTTGCCGATTAATCTCATTAAAGCCGACAATAGGATCAAACACTCGTCTATGATATACCCAGGGATTTGTAGTAAGCGCAGTACTTAGATTTTTCCAAATGCTCTTAGGGAGTGCACACTGTCTTGGCGTCGGGAATGGTTCCCCTTTCCCTTCAGCTCCTCGTAAATGATAACGACACTGACTGAATAGATGGTATGATAGTCGATCGTCAAGTCCTATTTATATTTTTTTTGGAATACTCTCACCTGGGGGTCTCGGGATCTCCGAACCGTTGCTTATTGGGTGACCCTCTGAATAGTTGCTTATTTTTCTTCTTCCCCTCCGAGGTTAGCTTTAGCTCTTTGAGAGAGAATTCTAAGTTGGGGACTGACATAGATTCCTTGGGGATGATGTGTTGTTGTGCTTTGACAAGGAATTCTTGGAATGTTTTGGGCTTATTCTGACATAGCATGTAAGCCCCGACCCAAAATTATATATTTAGCCCGACATTATTTTCTAGAAATAGTAAAATATTAACTATGCTGAGAGTTATTATTTTGATCGCATAATTTATTAAATTTCAATTTTAAGCCACAGAGAGAACGTTCGAATTATTATTTCGGAAACGAGATAAAAATCCTAAGCCTAAGCCTCGATAAATTATTTATATCAAGTATTAAAAAGTCGAGAAATTATTTAATTCCTGAACAAACCCAATTATTTTTATTTCGGCCCAATTTTTATTACCGGGCCCAACTACTTAATCGAGACATTTTAAATTCTAGCTGAATTTATTTTAATTAGTCGGCCCATTCTTTTAATTCGAGTAGTCAGATTAAATTCCGAACCCAATTAGTATATTAAACATTCCGAGCCCGAGTCGAAATTATATATCGAGCCCCCCGATAAAAAGCCCAACAAGAGCATGAAACTCTAATGCTGGATCATCTATAAATAGCATGTCTTTACCCTTAACTCATTTGGACCACACAAAGAGAAAACCTTATCCTCTTAATCAAAGTTTAAAAACCTAGTCAAAGCTACTATTCACCTTCTTCTTCACAAGCTTCTTTCCTTCACCACCATCATCTCCATTTTTCTTGCAAAATCCGGCCAACCCTTGTGTTTTCCGGTGAGCTCTCGCCGCCGGTGAAACCACGACGTCTAGCCCTAGCTCATGCCGCGTCCAAGCTTGCAGTTCTAGCTCGAGTCCACGAGCCCGCAGCTCACAACCTTCCTCCATCATGCATCCCCCCTTCGCGCCGGCGACCTCCAGTTCCGGTGACCTTCACGCCGCCATCGCGAACCAGTTGAAGCTCAGTCCACACAGTCGTCGCACCACCTTAGCTCGCACCCGCAGCTCAGCCTTGGTCCACGCGCATCCTTCACGAACCAAGCCACTGCACCCGAACCTGACCACATCCACGCGACGCCCGTCCACTGCACCCAAGAGCCGTGAGCCACCTCCAGACCACAACTTGTTCACGCCGCGACCCGCTCAGTCCGTACACGCGCGACCCAAACCAGCGCAGATCCGCACAATGCCAGTCCGTACACCATGGCCCAAACCCGAGCTGCTCGTCCATGAGCCATCCGTACACCAGTTCCAGCCCCAACTTGCACCAACTCGAGCATCTCAGACCACCCACGAGTCGTTTGGTCGAGCCAACACCGAAACCGAGTCCAGCGCACCTCAAAATCGAGCCAGCACCTCGGACCCGACCAGCCACGACCCAAATTCGCATGACCCGACCCTATATCGCTCAAGTTTTTACTCAGCTGTGTCAACTGCTCTGTTTCAGGTCCAGTCAACTCAGCCGAGTCAGAGTCAACTCGAACAGAATTCAAATTTGCCACTTTTCCCCTATCTTTACTCGTTTTTCGATTTTTTTTTCGAACACTTGGAGAGGTATAATGGCTTAAACCTTACTCCATGTCATTAATCAAGTATTTAGATGAATTTTAAAAATGACGGGAGGTGATTTCGAGCGTTACGTGATTTATTATGAATTTATCGGTATAAATAGCATTAAATTTAGAATATATTGCTTGCTGCCCGGAAAAATGCGAAACCAACGTAATAAAATCAGTATAGCTGACTTGAGGCCTAGGTTTAAATTTCGTGATTTTTTGTGCCCGTTTAGTATGTTAACCGGATTTTTAAATATGTAGTCGAAATGCCCGATTTTTGATAAAAATGCTAAAGTCCTCGAAATGCGTTGAAACTTTATGGAAAAATCTTATAAATGCTAAATGTGATATGTTTGAAATTTCATGAATTTTGGAGACTGTTTGGCATGCCTAATAATTTGGGGCTTTAGCTGCTTTCATTAAAAATTCTAGATATTATGCCGGTGGAGATTTAGCTGCAGTTGTTGGGCCTAAAATCACTAGAAATCATGTTGAACTTAGGGTTTGAGTTTTGGCTTAAACCGTGTTAGGTAGCCGTTTGAGTAGAGAACCCTAGTTCGCCTTTTCCCGGACAGTCCGGATGAATTTTAGATCCGAGTAGAATAGTTGTGCGTCGGCTAATGCTATGTCTGTGCTTATGTACCCGGATAACGGTTGAACCGAGTTGCACCCAGTCCGACGAGCCACCGGCCGGTTCAGATTGAGTCATCGGTCCAGTTCAGCCGAATCAGTCCGGACAGTCCGGACGATTCGAGAGTATCAGTTCAGAATACCAGTTTGAGCGTGAACCGAGATTCAGTATTTTTTCAAACCCAGTCAGATAAGTCAGATCAGTATAAGCTAGTTCAGATAAAAATCAGATCAGTCAGATAAGCTAGATCAGATAAATCAGATAAGTCAGATAGACCAGATCAGATAAATCAGATAAGCAGACAAGACTTAGAAATATTCGGAGAACTCTTGAAAGGCCTTAAAGTCAGCAAATTTTCCAAAATAGCTCAAGTCCTCTAAATTCAGATTAAATGATTTTATAATCGAGCGAGAGAACTTAGTAAGATCATATAATAATAAGAATCAAGTTTTCAGTTTGAGCTCAGTACTTAGTACTTTCTGCTCAATAATTTGTGTAGCTTAAGGAGAGTCGAGCCTCCGACAGCTACCATTCAACCAACACTTGCATCAGTAGCAGTTTACCAGGTTGGGGTCACATACTGGTTATACGTCGTCTTTAATTTCAGTACCATGTCCGAGGTATGTATGAGAAATAGTTAGTTCATCATTGAGGGAGGCCGTGGCGGGCCTTAATGATCCCCCGTAGTTCTGAGGGAGGCCTTAACGGGCCTTAATGATCCCCCGAAGTGTGCACATGATTGGCTTTAAGCCCAGGGTCTTTATGACCACTAGATGCCCAGTTACAGTTTCAGTTCAGTTCAGTACATATATACTCAAGTCATGATATAATTATTAACGATGTTGTTTAATTAAGTACTGGTCTTTCCTGAGCATAGTGGTTTTGCTCACGCCCCCATTACGTTTTTCAGGTGACGGAGCGGTGCGTGGCGCGTGGTCATTAGCAACCTTTTTGTAACGCATTTACATGTCATTTATTGAACATGTATTATTATTACTATGCGTAGACATATTATGTTTCAGCTTCCGCACATTTCAGACTTAGTAAGTCTTATGAGAAATTCAGACTTATGCATGTTTAATGCCTTTATCTCTGTGGTATTTTTATATAACGAATTTGATTAGGTTGCATGTATTTGTTTACGGATGCATGAAAAAGAGTTTCAGTTAGTAGCATCCCACGAGTTAGTATGAGTATTTTTGAAAATAAAGTTAAAGAGTTCCTCGAAAATAAATAGCAAAAATTTTACTCTGATTTTATTATTTCTAGAATAAGTAGGCGGGGTGTTACATAGCGCCCATTGAAACATAAATTTCAATTTGAGGCCGAGGATCGCGGACACACGGTTCCATGTTCTGAAAGCGCTCATTCAAATGAGCAACATAACCTTTCAAGCTTTCGTCCTCCTTTTGGACGATGTTCGTTATAGATTCTTTTGGTATTAGGTAGACTTAGACCCCTATAAAATGAGACCTGAATTTCGACTTTACTTGTTGCCACTTCTAAATAGAATGGTACGACAACGAATAGTACCACTTCTGGGCCCTTGGACCAAGATTCAGGGGAAACATACTGCATCGCAGGGCGTCCGAGGCCCCGTGCAAATCCATCCAACAAACATAATGACCGATGTGGGCGTCGGGGTTCGAGGCCTCGTCATATGAACCGATCTGGGAAACTTTAACTTTCCCCAATAATGGTCCCGCTATCAGCTCTGTTGGAACCCATGAGGATCTCGATATGCACAAATCACAGACAAACATTCAACATAAACCTATGCGCAACGGATCTAAAGGTTTGATGAAGAAAACTTACTGCTTAAAATTTATGTAGATCTGGCTGGCCCGAACAGTTGACCGCAAATCAAATCTTCTCGGAATCGAACAAACTTGACCAATCCAGAAAGCTGACGTCACGGCGAAGTCAACGGCGTTGACCGATCAGAAATTGGACTTCTCACGCGCTCTCACGCGCGACGACAAGTTCCAGCAGCAGCTTCCTTCAAGCAGCGCGTGCGGGCGCGTGCGGCAGCGTGCGGCGGCAATCTCGACGGCGATCTCTTCGCCTCGTCGTCCTGGTCATCGTGGTATGGTCACTTGCTGGTTTTGGTCTCCGGTTTGGATGTATGATTAGAATCTCTATATACCTTAAGATCTTCTACTGTATTCTCAAACAGCTTTCTAGATCTTGTATCAGTGGAGCACAAGAAATAGAAGAACTCCTTGGAAGAGAGAGAAAGAGAGCTGGACGTGTTTCCCAAGGTGTGGGATTGTTCTGTTCTCTTCCTTGAGCCTAATGCTGTATATATAGAGCTACAGTAGGGACCCTAAGGAGAATAGGATAAGGACTTCTAATATATTAATACTATGGAGCAACCCCACAATTAATATATTAATAATATTAAAGTCCACCACAATAATATTATTGCACTCCCCTCACCTATCCCAAATTACATTTGAGACTCCTTATTATAATTATCCGATTTACCTCCCCATGTTTAAGATACAATGTCCGTTAATTAATTCGATCACTAATAATCAAGAATTAATTAATATATTATAT
>CACSLK010027831.1:11252215-11271008 GCA_902706635.1 Striga hermonthica
TTTTTTTTTTTTTTTTTTTTTTTTTTTTTTTTTCTGTATCTCCTCAAAATAATTCTTTCAAGAGAGACGTTTTATTGTTCTTCAAGAGACAACGGTGGTATGTGCAACAAGGTAACTCTGATATGACCCTCGAAGTCCTAGTACACATCATCAATAGAAGTATAGGATTGGCACATCTAGAGAAAACGGACGCCATCAGTGTTGATATGGATTAGAGCAAGCATCACCATGACTTATGAACGTTACCCCTCACTTCAGCCACCAATAGCATCCCAAACATTGAACTCGGTTGACCCAGTATGAAAAGAATTGCTGCCCAGAACTGGTTCGCACTGCCTAAGCAATTAGGCAACTTGAGCAACTTACCAAGCTAAGTGGCACCTTTCACGAGGAATTCAAAAAACTCGCCACGTGTCCCAGAGATAATGTATTTAGAACCTTATCCCTTCTGTGAATAGTTGGGCTTTGGAGTTTGATAGATTATCAAAAATAAATATTGGTACGTAAAAGACCTTCGATCGATTAGATTAGGGCTCGTCTACCTTACTTGCCGGTAGATGACCTCGAATACATGCACAAACTCAACGCCTGAAGGGTTACCGACGTAGAAACTTTGATGCCAAAGTCAGAAAGTGTATGAAGGTGATGAACAATATTATAAGTATGTAGATAGTGTAATGTTCGAGTGAGCATACCTCAATCCCTTATCTAGGGATGTGTTACCTTGTCGCCGATGACTGCCCAGATAGGCTGTCCACATTGCCCAAACTACCTATCCGTACTGCCCGAACTGTCGATTCGTACTGCCCGAACTGCACGTCCGTATCGCCAGAATTGCTCGAACTTCTCCATTATGTTAGGCCACGTGGCTCTATCCACGTGTAGTCCATATCCTGATAATATTCCTTCTTATCCACTAGTATGCCTTATTAGATGGTCTAATTGTGTGACTGATCCAAGTCACCTTGAGATAGAATGTTGTGTAGGTTGAGCTCGCGTATCATGTCCTCTAGTCAATCATTCAACCGGTAATGCCTTCAGGTCGAGTTTCCACCACGCCATCCAAGGGCCCTAACTCGACCAGCCAGTGTTGCTTTGAACCTACAATGTCATTTTTGCTCTGAGGACTCTTTGTTCTGTAGTCACGTTTGAGCTCTATTCGGCTTGCCTGTGCTTCTGTTCGACCAACCAATTTGTTTTGTTCGGTCGACTGGTTTATCCGATTCATTCTATCTGGTGCAGTATCCCATATCAAACACTATCTTTCCTAGAACAACTATTGGCAATATTAACACTAGAATTTAATTCTTTCGTCCTTAATAAATGAGTTCTAGAGCATTGATTTTATGTTTTGAATTCTTATTCTACATTCAACTTTCGTATTTATACTCTTAATTTCCAGTAAAACTACCTTATCATATTCTTGTTGATTTCAACCATCAACAAATTGGTTCTAGAGAAAGCGTCACTCCTATTTTTCTCTTTAAATCCACTCCATCTCATTTATTCATCAATGTTAGACTTTAGAATAACTAAATATGTCGAACGACACTCGTAACGCTAACAACCACTAATCCAATCACCTTTCTACATCTGTCAACATGAACCAACGCGACAATGCATACTTTGACGATGCACATCATTGGTGGGGTTGGAAACACCAACGCGAAGGTGTCGCGGGCAAGTGGAAGCAAAGGCAGCGGCGGCCAAGAGGCGAGCATGATGGGCAAGAAGTCTTAGGTGCAGCCCGAGTTCTGTGAACAACATCGGGCAGTCGGAGGCTTTGCATTGGACGATGAGCGCGATAGAGATGAAACCCTAGAAGTAACCTGATTTTGCGAACAAAAATGGGCACGGTTAGCGTGGCGACACCAGCTGAGAACAGTACTGGACCTCCGACGGTTTTGCGGACCAGTGGCCGCGCGAGCAGTGATGTCCTACTGCATTGTCGGCGATGCACAATCCGTAGATGTAATGTGGACCGAGGGTTTTGATGAACTCTGGCCGTGCAACCCAAGGCGCACAACAACGACTGAGTTCGATGGTCCTGGACATGTCGCACGGTGGTTCGAGGGAGCCGCTGATGGATTTGATTGAGGATTTTAGAAAGCGGATCTGAGGAACGGAAGAGAGAGTTGAAGTTGTTTATTATTAGGTTACTGCCTTTAGTGCATCTCTAATGGGAAAGAAAAATCAGATACATGTAGACACCGTCTTTATATTATTTCCTTAAATGCGTTATTTTGTAGGCCATGTTATGCTGACATGGCGATATCATCGTTAATTATACTGCCTGCATCTAGAAAGTATGTTCAACAGGACACCTCATCAAGCGAAACGACTAAGAAAATGAGAAAAAGCCGTTAATATTATTTATTTTATGTTGTAATTAAAACTTTAATTTTAATATTTGTTTTAGAATTACACTTTCAACATTTTTAAGAAAGCTAAACTACTTTTATTTTATTTCGTGGAGATTAAAGCAATTTTTTTAATTTTAAATAATTAATTGTAGTATCTCGTAATTAAATTTTATTATTTTTTTCCAACTGATATTTCGTTGGTGTGTTGATATGTTTTATGCTTGAAATATTTTTTAAAAAATTAAGTGTTACGCATGTTTTATTGATATGTTTTGTCCAATGAATTTAGTTAGCCTTAAAAAAACTAATTTATCATTTTATTTTGTTTATTAGTCTTCTAAAACTACTTTATTATATTATTTTGTATATTTAGAATAGATATATGCAAGAATAAAAGTATGCATTGGAAATGGAAATATGTAGTTGTTATTCAGTCCGTGAAAAGTGCTTTCATATGAAATAATATTCCAATTATTTACCACCATGTGGCAGAAAATTTTAACTTTGACGTTGAGGCATTGGAGATGCTCTTAGATAGCTTTAATATTTAATTGTTATATGTAACTTTTTTACTTTTAATATATAATAGTTTTTTTTTTCACAATTTATATGTTTATTTAATATATTACAAAATAGTTGTCATTTTTTTAATCTAATAATTTAAGTGAGTTCGACAAACATAAATTCCGTGTGAAATAAATATAAAAATTACTATTTTATATTATTTTATATTAAATCCATTTATTATACATATATTTTTATTTTAGTGTGAATTACTTGAGACTATTTTCTTGTTTTCAAATCAGTATTAAATAATAAATTTAAATTCATTTTATGTATGCAATACTAACTAATAAACTTATGAATACGCTAGAAATAATCAGTTTTTATTTATACATATAATATTAGTGTCAAATTGAAGATCATCAAATGAAGGTTAATTCAATATTATATATAAAAACAGATAACACATTAAAATGTTATTAAATTGTTTTGAAAGAAAATGGCATTAATACTAATTGATATATATATATATATATATATATATATATATATATATATATATATAAGGATTAACAAAATTCAATTTTAGAAACATTTTCTCGCCAAAATGCATTAATCACATGGGATCTTCTACAGTCAGGTCCTAGTTGTAGCTATCTGATATCAGGTAACCTCCCATTTCACCGTTGGATTGACTAAAAAATGACAATGAACGATGGATTGAAGGGTACAAGCAAAAAAAGAATTTTAGTAGTCTTGTACTCTGTCTCGTACCCCTCGTACTTGTAAAAACCTGTTATACCCTTCGTACCCCTTGTACCTATTTTATTTATTCTCAAGCCCCCACATTCTTGTGTAAATTACATAACAATCCTACAAATTTAAAATAATTTCATTACAACCTAAAATTATATTTTAAGATTCCAATTCGTCTTCTTCATTTGGGAAAAAAAAGAAAATGGACAAAACAAACATTCTTTCACTTCATCTTCTTCCTCATTGTTCTTCTACATACCAAACCGACCAACTCCTTCATCCTCTCCTCATGAGTCAATATCAGAACAATATTATTACCCAAACATATATTCGAACGATTTACGATCAATATGTAACTTGTCGATAGAATTTTGTATGTACAGATTGCAATCGCACGCACGATTCATTGAGGTAACTTTATTTGGAGAGTGAAATATGTTTGGATATTCTTGGCATGCTTATAATACAAAATCCTTGTAGTGGTGTTATTAACATAGGTTGTTTTGGTGAAAATTTTTGCTTGGGCTTCGTATCCTTTTATTGTAATTGATTGTTACGAATAATGATTTGATGTGAGGATGTGGATTTGTTAACTAGCGATTGATTAGTGATATGTTGGTTTTGTTGTATTCTTAAAAGCACATTACGTGTTTGATGTAATGCCTCAGTCGGAAATGTTTCCATGAGTTTGTGGGGACTAGGGTACAACTGAAAAAGAGACGAATTGAATTTGATGTAGTATGTGAGGTCTTTTGGGAGTGTGAGGAAAATATTGATCATATCTTACTTCAGAGTAGGGCTGTTAAGTGCTGGAAACAGAATTATTTAAAAGGGCTATGAATGAGTGGATTATGTTTACTTATGTGAGAAATGTTGAAGTACCAAGGCTAGATGTTAGGCGACTGGGGATGAGTGAGAGGTCAGGAGAGAAGAGTGAGGATAATGAAAGGAGTTCATGCAGACACAGTAGATTAGGTTTGAGGAGTTGGACTTACAGGTATGGGACTTCATTGGAAGTTCACTGGAGGCCTATACTGTGTGTGCTCTTTGGGTACTCAAATATGTAGCCAATAATAACTGGAAAAAAATGTGACCTGCCATATGGACAAACAGAGAAGCTGTCATCTGGTGCTGTGATACCAATTGTAACATCCTGACTTTTTAATACTATCAGAGTACGCGATTTTCGCAATATTTTCTGAATAAAACATAAAACATTAATTTTTGCGAAAACTGATTCGGGATGCTACCGTGAAAAACTTGATTTTTCTGAAACCGTTAAAATTTTAAACTGATAAATAGGAACGGTTATAATGTCTTATCCGACTAATGTCGGAACAAAAACTGAAATAAGTACTGAAAGTTTTAGCGGAAACATCTGCGTGGCAAAACATATATACATAATTTCACAAATCTCCTGAACTGCCCGCCAGCTCACTCCTCGTCTCCGACCCTGCGACCTAAAAAACATGAAATGCGTGGGGGCGTGAGCACTAAAACACTTGTGCTCCGCAGAAACTCATACTAATGTAAACATTGAAAATAATAACAACATCATGATCTTGGCACATACATAACCTCAACATGAAACCGGTAATAACATGAACATGAATCTGAAATCGTCACGAAAACGTGACCCTGACGGTTACCTCATCTGCCGGCAAGGACTAATGCCGGACACCATGTGCACACTCTAGTGGGCAGACTAAGGCCACTAGAACCCAGAATGGACCGGCGACCATTCCGAGCGGATACATGACATGAAATACATACCTCAAACATGGTACCGTAATTATAATCTGATGTAGTACTTAGTCTGAGTCCCCACCTGATCTGTGAAAATAAAGGCAGTGCTGATACTCGTGACCTGATCAAACTGAAATATAATATAAACAATTACTATTGACTATGCTCAGACTGTTAACTTAACTGATTAATTTCGTTAAGATGCTCTACTGAACATGACATGATACTTATACTTAACCGGAATAACCGGAGCTGAACTGACATGAACTGATTGGACTGGAACTTATTGAACTGAATTTATCCCGGAAATTTACCTGAAATGGCACTTAAAATACGAACTGGGATTAAAATAATAATATTTGGGTCAAACTGGTATTGACCAGTCTGAACCGGTCTGGCCGGACCGCCGGTCTGCTCGGACCGGTCGGCTAGCGGCCTATCGTCGTCGGCGGCGCACGGCGCGCTCGCCACGGCCTATTCAGTTCATCGTGTGAAAGTAATATTTTTAAGTTAATTCAGCGATCAGGTTTATGTTATATTAAATTATGTTAAGTGAAGTCAGAATGCACGGGAGTTAGTGTCGGACGGCCGGCAAGGGTCGACCGTAGGCCGTGCTGTCCGCAGCTAGCGGCAGCCACGCCCAGCAGTCACCCAGCACAGCGGGCAGTGTGCGGGTAGTGCATGTAGTGCGCGGCAGGTACTGCGTGTGATCAGTACCCGCTGCAAGTAGCCGTTGGCAGTGCGCCTGTGCACGCCAACGCCCAGCCAAGCGCACCAGCATGCGGTAACGCACGCCAGCGCGCGATGTCGCGCGACAGCGGGCTGCATGGTGCCAGTCACGTTGTCCAGTGCGGACGCGCGCCCAGTGGCACGTTGCGGTGCATGGCAGCACCCGAACTGTGCCAGACCAGAGGCAGCCGACGCACATAGCGTACGGCCGTGCCACAAGTCATGCCCTGATGGGCCTATCGCGCATCTGCCGTAGAATCATGGGATATGAGAGCTGCAGGTGTGGTTGAATGCAAGTCTTTGTGCTTGTCTGTTCATTCTTGTAGTGTTATTTTTTATAAGGATATTTGTATAATTTTTGCTTGTTTAGCTAAGATGGCTATGCAAGGAAATTTATAAACTTGTTTCCCATGTCAATTGTAAAGGTGTATGGCTGTTTTGTTTTTTTTTTCTTGCCTTTGCAGACCCAGATCTATTTATGTGTCGTTGATGTAAAACAAACAATCTTTGTGAGCTTAATATATTTTCTGGTTTGAATGTTGAGAAAAAAAAAATAACCAGCAAATGAAGCAGCAAGAACACTACCTCTTATTATATAACATATTAATCTTATTATGTAACATGTTCTTCTTATAATGTAACATGTTTTTTCATATAATTTAACATGTTCATATTAATTTTTAACATGTTCAATGGATTATGCAACATATTCATCTCATAATGCAACATGTTCATCTCCGTATGTATCATGTTCACAGTGGCGAAACCAGCCTGTCATCTCGGGGAGGGCCCAATTTGCCGCGGCGCACCACCCCCACTCCGGCCATCCCACGGCGCACCACCCCCACTCCGGCATCGGAATGGCGCTCAAAGGGCTTTTGTGAACGCTCTCAAAAATTTTCGCATGATATAAAGGAGGAATACATTAGAGATTTTTCTAAAAAACAAACTAAGTCCGGAATTAAATTGGTATACTTAAACTGAATTGTTTAACTCGAAAAATACTCTAATTTATACTAATAAAAATCTCCGACTCAGTTATAATAATAATAATAAAAAATTATACCTCCTTTCGAATAGACGAAAAGATGAAAAATTTGAGAAAACGATGCCTCGAACGATCGAACTCGTCCTCGACAAATTTGCTCCTTTTGATACTATTTAACGCAGAAATTCAAACTCCCATACTAAATGCTCAGAACTCCGAAAAATACAAAATTTGTTCGTATGGAATCGTGCTTGAATTGTCTACACGCTCCAACTCGATTCTCGTTAAACTGAGGTCACACGCAACCTTACGGAACCCCGCAAAACGACTTTTTATTCTTCTATTTTATGCGCACTCGACTTCGAGCTTCTCAAAATAAATGCTCGAAACTTCGAAACGTGAAATAAATTTTACGAACGGCTTCTACTGTTCTCGTGCTTTCAAGAAAGCACTCTCGCTAATTTTCAGCACGCCTAACGAGGGCCGACGGTTACCCGAAGTCTAGACATGATAAAAAACAATAAAATTACCGCCACTGCCAATTTTCTCTCAACTTCGGGCTACCCAAAATAAATGGTCGGGACCTCAAAATCATAAATCGATGCCACCAACGCACTCTCCGCTTCCCGTACTTTCATAAAAGTATTTTTTGGTAATGATCGACTCAGTTTTTGAGTCCCGTCGGTACACCGCAAGTCGGCTAATTAACCAACTCAAAATATAATAAAAATAAAAAAATATTAAATTCTGCTACTGTTATAGTTCTCCTTATCCGAAACCAGGATCCCGTTTCGGGGGAGGGCCCAATTTGCCTTTAAAAAAAAAGTTCACGACAAAACCGGTGGCGTCCCTCCGGCCATGTATGTGCCGCATGAAACCGGGGAGGGCCCAACATGCACGCTCAAAGGAAAATCTTCCAGTTACAGCAAAATCCTCCACCCCTAGTTTGAATTTTTTTTTTTTTTGGGAGGGCCGGCGCCTCTCCCATGTCTTGTGTAGTTTTGCCCCTGCATGTTCATCTTATTATCTAACATATTCATGTTATTATATAACATAGTCATCTTAATTTTCAACATGTTCAATGGTTTAAGCAACATATTGATCTCATAATGCAAAATGTTCATCTTAGTATATAAAATATTCATCTCATACACGCAACATGTTCATCTTATTATTTAACATGTTCATCTTAATATCTAACATATTCATCTTATAGTATAACATAGTCATCTTAATTTTCAACATGTTCAATTGTTTAAGCAATTTAAGCAACATATTCATCTCATAATGTTAAATGTTCGTCTTAGTATATAACATATTCATCTCATAATGCAACATGTTCATCTTAGTATTTAACATGTTCATCTTATTATCTAACATATTCATCTTATAGTATAACATAGTCATCATTATTTTCAACATGTTCAATGGTTTAAGCAACATATTCATCTCATAATGGTAAATGTTCATCGTATCTACCATGTTCACCATAGTATTTAACATGTTCAACTTAATATATATTGTTATATTATATTAATGTTATTTTATAACTTACTCATTTTATTATATTCTATTATGTATTATGTAACATATTCATCTACAGGTTCATAATGCAACATGTTCATCTTCGTATGTAACATGTTCATCTTATTATCTAACATATTCATTAACCTCCACATAAATCTAAATTATTATACATTCTTCAAAATTCCACCTCGAACACCAAATCCCCGCACTCAACTTTAACTTAGCTAAAAAAGGTAATTGTTCCTTGAACTGTTTTAGCGTAATGGATGTAACATATTCATATTATTATATAACATATTCATCCTAATATGTAACACGTTAATGTTAATTTTTAACATGTTAAATGGATTACGCGACATATTCATCACATAATGCAACATGTTCATCTGAGTATGTAACATGTTCATCTTTTTATCTAACATATTCATCTTATTATATAACATATTCATCTTATTATTTAACATGTTCATCTTAATTTTTAACATGTTAAATGGATCTCACAACATATTCATCTCATAATGAAACATTTTCATCTGAGTATTATCCAACATATTCATCTTCATCTGAGTATTATCTAACATATTCATCTTATTTGTAACATATTCATCTCATAATGAAACATGTTCATCTGAGTATTATCTAACATATTCATCGTATTATCCAACATATTCATCTTATTATGTAACATTTTCAATAGATTACGCAACATATTCATCACATAATGCAACATGTTCATCTGAGTATGTAACATGTTCATCTTGTTATCTAACATATTCATCTTATTATATAACATATTCATCTTATTATGTAACATGTTCATCTTAATTTTAACATGTTTAATGGATTTCGCAACATATTCATCTCATAATGGTAAAATTTTTTTATCTGGGTATTATCCAACATATTCATCTTCATCTGAGTATTATCTAACATATTCATCTTATTTTGTAACATATTCATCTCATAATGAAACATGTCCATCTGAGTATTATCTAACATATTCATCGTATTATCCAACATATTCATCTTATTATGTAACATTTTCAATGGACTATGCAACATATTCATCTTATCATATTACATATTCATCTCATAATGCAAAAATTTCATCTTAAAATGTAAACAACTCCAAATTAATTACTTTATAAAATATTGCCATGACTGTAAGACACCCAGCAGAACCATAAGTACCATAAAACAAAGGATGAGCAGCAAAGATAAGAATGATTTTTTTTTTTTTTTTTGCATTACTTCACTTAATGACATCCGCCTACCATTCAACCATACATTTGCTGCAGTGCAATCTTTAACAATACGAAAAGATAAGAAAATGTATGTTCAACCATACACATTCATTAACCTCCACATCAACCTAAATCAATAGACATTGTTCAAAATTCAACCTCGAACGCCAAATCCCCGCACTGAACTTCGACCTTCCTAAAAATGATAAATGTTCCTTGAACTATTTTAGCATAATGGATGAAGTCCTTCAGTCCTGTTAAGATGTGTTTGGTCCCTTCTTTCTTCGCTTGGACAATCCACTGCTTACCCCCAAAACGAATACGTGCAGATTGAACTTCATCATATGTGCCTCTCAAAGCTTGATTCCAGTATGTAGATGGAATCGTCTTTTTTTATATTGAATTAAAAAAATATTGCATTACTACAAATTCAGTGATATTATTAAAATAACACATGCAATGTTAGTTTTTTTAATTAAAGATTAATCAAATGTAGATATTAGTTCATATTTGTTACCTGTCGGCCGCGGGTAACAAGAGTGCGGGAAGCCTTTATACGGAACCCACCAACAAGAGCTTCCTCTTCTATATCATCCAATTCCTCATCATCATCAATGGAAGGTCCCAAAAATGATCTAAGGTCTCTCCGACAACAATCAACGTCAAAATGGTAGACAATGAACCTGTTTGGGCACATCGATTTTATGGTTTTTAGTGTTAAAGTTATTAAAATAATTACCATTTGACCAAAAAAAAAAAAAACCTGTTTGGGCCTCCAAGTTCGAAAATAAGTATGTGACCCTCTTGAACAGAATTATCTCTTTTAAAGTCTTCCCATCCATCTGCAAACCCAATATTTGTTCCAAGACATTTAACTACAACTGGCCATTTCAATGCATCTTTATCCTCGCTGTTCTGCAATGTGCATTCAATTGGAAGCAAATGTTCGACAACACTCCGAATCATACGGGGTATAACCTAGGAAAAAATACGAATGTGATGAGAGGTACTTATGAAGCATAAATAACTGATGATATTATACATACATACAAACAGATGTTATAGAATTCAACCACAACGCATTGTCCAAAATCAGAAACATAACACTAACCAAATTGTTGCTGTTAGGGTTGATGACGTTCATTAACATAAAGCAGTTAAGCTCCAACAAATTAGGGCGACTGCAGCCAGTCTCGTTGGGCGCATGACACCGGTGGGTTACCCGATTTTTCTGAGTCCAGCTATGATCAAAGTGGTAAAACTCAAAATTGTTTGCTTTCACTAATTTGAAAGCTAAAAAATCGGCGCTTTTGATATCGTTCTGTATGGCGAAATCAACCCATCCCTCAGTAAAACATATTTCACCACCAAATTTGTCCACTTTCATATCCCATTTTAATCCACAATCGATTGTGTCACTATGGAATGTACAGTTGATGGGCAGATGGCCATCGAAATATCCACTAATTGCAGGTGGAAGAGCCTATTATGCAAATTATCAACGTTATGCAAAACAATATGATAAGAACATTTAGGGTTTACTATAAATAACACATCTCATAACTTAAAATAAAACGTGTACCAGAAATGGTTGAACTTCTGGATGAATGACTTTGATAAATGTATTAACTTCTGAAATAGGCATTGAATTTTTTTTTTTTGAAGACCTCTTGTTTTCACTGAACGACGCTGTGATTTATGAAGGAGAAGATTGCTTTTTTATTTTTATTGGGCGGTAATGAAGGAAAATTGTGAATAAGTTGGGGTTGAGATACCGAGATATTTATTAAATCTGATGAAGGCGTTTGGGATGTAAATGAATGTCATACATGTCTTTTCAAATTGTCATTCCTATTTTGTTGACACATACGAATTTGACTAATTTTTACATGTAGTACATATTTTTAGGTAATGTGTAAATAATTGGAAATTTAAACTGACAATGTTAATTGTAAACTTAGAAAATTATTAAATTAATAACCTTAAAATTTAGATTTTAATTTAATTATCTATACAAATATTTACTGGTACTAGCAATTAATTTTAATTATTATTATCTATACAAGTAATATAAAATTAAATGTTACCTTACATTTAAGTATTTAGTTCATTTTATTATTTAAAAAATAAGGATAAGATCTTTTAATTGTGCATGTTTTTTCGGTCTATTTCTTTAATGAGCAATGCTACAAGTATATAATGGTGTACATAAGGGTGTACATAATACTCGCATTGTGTGGGACCCACAAAAAATAAAAAATCAAGTGGACCTCATACCGTGTGAGAGTTATGTACATCTCTATGTACACTTATTATGTACATGTAGTATTTTCCTTCTTTAATATAGGAATTTTTTCGTTTATTTATTTTTTTCAGAATATTCTGTATGTGCAGTACATTAATGCCCGTTGTTGTAGTTGATTGAAGAATGTGTGGTTAAATTTTCTTGTCATTACGTGCGCAACCCCAAACACTACTATCAAAGTAAATGCAACTCATCATTAAACATGGGTAGGTTCAATGTACCCAATGCAGGTGCATGTTGCTTGTAGCATTGGACAAAGTAATGTGAACTTTTTTTAAATTTTTTTTTTTTCTAAACAATGTAATAAAAAAAAAAGAAAAGAAATTTCTTTCATCATTGCAATTGCTCTACTAGCCTTGAGTTTTAAAAATAAACAAAACAACGAACCCATTGCATACCGACAATTCCTTTACAGCCATTATCTTCTCCGAATCGGTCAACCCCAATCAACTTCGATATCAATTGCATACCGATCATTGTTGATGTAACTGGATACATATTTGCGAAATTCATCAGTTGTTGAATCTCATACGATTTTTTGGAGTAATCAGCAGGACGACCAAAGAATGTAGGCTCCGTATCTTCGAAAAACGGTGGAGGGCCGGCACACTCGAGCAAATCGTATAGGGTTTCAAAATTTATTTGACTCGAGTTGTAACTCTTAAAACTGTTGCATTCAAAATGTCGACCCCTTCTGCTAACGAAGAACGAAATATGTTTTCTATACATCAAACATTAAAAAATGTGTGTTAATCCTATTCAATAACAATGGTCACCTGTCAATTTTTTCTAAAAGTATACAGTTAGATGTTCACATAATTATTTTGTACTTACTCTCTTGGTATTTGATTGAATGAAGAGTTGTAAAGAGTCACAACTAACCTTCTTCTTGCTTCCTTTGACTCGTCCTATTTGCACAAAACATTAAAAGTATTTTAGATTTGAATTGAGAAAAAAGAAAAAAAAAACCGCTAACTGGTCATTGCCTCGGTGAGTGAACGCCAAGTAATACACACGAAGAGACCGCAATTGTGCCTGGCGAACAATCCGTTATAAGGTAAGAGTCAATGTAATAGGTAACAATTCGAACATAACTGTTAGCATGTTGTTTGGTTTCCGTACCAATTTGTTTGTTGTGGAATATCTGGGTCGATCGCCCAGTGGTACCCCATTGCAATATTCTTATCCACAAACCCATCATCGTCACAGGAAGACACAATCTGCTCCAGTCGCCCTATCTGGTAACGATAATAAAACATTTCCAATATAAATTTATAAAAATGTATTTACACTATATCATACGGACGTTACAATTTCAGCATGTTGACAATTTCATACAGACGTTACAATTTCAGACACAATCTGCATTGTATTTACCACTCTCTGCGCGAGGGCAATCCTCCTCGCATTTGCATCCACTGAACATAATGTATCGCATACTCGTATAACGGATTTTTTAATATCAACAACGCATATGTACCAGTGCGTATTCCCATCCGTTATTGGCAACATTATACTAGAACATTCGTCCGCACTACCGATTAATATTTTAACTCGAAAGCACACGGCCTGAATCATTTTGTCGTCAAAAGAACAGATAGCCATGACCTGAAATAAACCTAAATATTTATACGAAATAACATACGAAACATTATATATTCAAATTATGACGATTTTAATTATAAGTGTCTCACGCTGAAGAATGCAGGTAACACCCAGTCCTCTTTTTTTTTTTTCTATCTTCTGAGTTCAGATTCAATGATACATGTATTGCAACAAAATCAAGGACCTACATACAGCAAAGAATTATTGATTGAGACAAGAAAAAAATAAAATTATATATAATACATATATATAATCACCCAATATATTGACACAAGAATTTTATTTTCTCACCCCATTTGTAAACCACCGTGGATATTTAATGCTTAACATCTCAGCCCTCGACAATATCCATCCTTCATATTTGATCAACGTATCGCTGTCCAAATAAATTGTAGGCATTAATTAAGTACATACAAGAAATTGGCATTACATTTTTCATTATAGAATTGGTGAGCAAAATATAATATATATATATATATATATATATATATACAACAAATAAATTTTCTATAATGGAGTTCACTTACTTAATATTACGCTCTTCGAAAATGAAATCGGAGGCTTCTTCGTCAACAACCGTATTTTGTTTAAACCATTGGAATACATCTTGTGTCTGGTAGAAAGACATATCGACAGTGCCTTTTCCTTCCGAGCACTCATCAAAATCCAACTTGTTTGGCTCCAGACCACCATGAGACGATTTTGATGCTGTATTAGGAGTACGCATTTTTTCTTTTTTTCTTTCGGAGCCGTATGTGTTGTCTTTTCCTTGTTCAAAGTTTTATGAGTTTCATTTTCACATTTGTGGTGACTATATTTCAGTAAAGAGATTATACCATTCACCCCCTGGCTAACCAACGTTAGTTGTTCAATGATCTTGTCTTTGATATCTGAATTGGGTTCTGAATCTACAGGAACATCATTTTTGGAAAGAATTTCATCCATCTTAATACCATCCATTGGCTGTTTAAATTTCCATTTCTGCAAAACAACAGGTAGACAATTCCAAATTATTTCAGTTATTATTCTTACACTGTTTATATCACTAAAACAAATTTTAAAAAGAAAAATGAGATCCAAGTAATCAAATTACAAAATTATCGTCATAGCCGCCCATCTCTTTAAACACAAACACTGCTCTTGTCATTTCTGGCTGGATCCACTGCTCCAAAAATGAGGATCTGGAGTGCAATAGTTTGCCGACACTTGGAAATGATTTTGCCACATGACCAAGGAAAACCACCTGCAATTGTTGATAAATTAAATACCATTATATATACTTAAATATTGAAATAACATACGAATGTTAATCGTAATAATGTACCTGCATTACTAGAATGCATCCCGTGACGTCTGAATTTTTATGGCATTGCACTGCCGTTGCACCTATATCTAGTCTTTTCAGTATTATCTCAGCCCAGTTATATGCTTGCAATTCATTTAAATCCACCAAATAGTCAAGAAATTCAAAATCAATAGGTGTATCCTTAACACGTGGAAACAGCACGCTGCTAAAAAGTAGCATCAAATAAGGAACAACGAAAGCAGTCCCGGTAGTCTTGCATTGTTGCACCATAGTAACAAGTTGGGTGTACCCAATGATTTTTTCTTGTCCGTCGGTAAACATTTTTTTGTACAAACGCTTACTTTCTTGATTTTTAGGATCTATCATCCCTACACTTGACAAACCAAAGTGTGTCTCAACAACGTTGGAAGACAAAGGAATCGAGATACCTCCAATCCTAATACTCCTGGTAACAAGGTCGTAATTTTTAATCAACATGGTGACCAACTTAGACTCGATCTGTGTTATATTCATTCGGACAAATGCACCAAATCCAGCCTTGTCAATATCACGCCGCTGGGCCCAGGACAAGTTATTATTGATTTGGACGATTGTCTTCAATTTTGTTCGATGAAACAAGACTTTACCCTCATTAATCGAACAACTTGGTGAGTCTATATTTTGTTTCCTTTGTCTCTTCTTTGAAGTAGAACTAGAACCCTACAATTTCAAAAGTTATAACATCAACTACTAAAATATAGACGACAAATAATTTTCATAACGAAATCAAGTAATATTATTAACAATGAAATATTTACCTCAGAAAAAGTTGACATTTTGATAAAAAAATATGCTTGCCTGCTACGTTTGATAATGGTTTCTCCGCTGTTACGATTACATGCTCACACAAACGTGAACAAAATTTTTATTTAGGTCTGCATATGTGATTAGGATTGTTTTGAAGTCCAACAGTCAGTTTTAGAATCTTAAAAAGATTTACGTGTCCAACAGTCAGTTTTAGAATCTTAAAAAGATTTACGTATCCCAATAGGGCATCTTTAATTTACAACTTTATTTTAGGGCATCTTTTATAAACGGGTGGTTTTTGGCACAGGTTTATAAATTCAAACCGAGAAATTCAATCATTAATTAAAGCACGTACTTTTTTTAGATTGTAAACCGACTTTAGAAACACACTCCCGTTAAATCTCCTAAAATAATGGGATGGGATACGTAAATATAATTTTTTATTGTTGCATTCGATACATAATTAATGAAATTCCATATATTATGTGTTATACATTATAGTAATTGCTTAATTAATGAATAAATTTTAATGTTTAACACTATACGTTTAAAACATTAATGAATAAATATCGTAATGTTCCAATTTACATAAGATATATTCTACAATTAATTAGCTACAATTTGGTAACATTCCAATTACATTACTTATATTCTGCGATTAATTAATGTTAAATTAAATTACCCATTATTTGCAAACAAAATAAGAAAATAATGAAACTTATAGTACTAATTTATCTCAAGTGCACTTCAAAAAATACATAGTCAAAACATGCACAAATTCAAAAGCGATGAATATGTCTGATTATTTAACAAGATGAATATGTTTCATTGTGAAATGAACATGTTTATTAGCAAGACAAATATGTTTGATTTTTTACACGATGAATATTTTTGATTTTTTAACACGATGAGTATTTTTGATTTTTTAAAAAGATAAACATGTTTCATTGTGAAATGAACATGTTTATCATCAGGATGAATATGTTTGATTATTTACAAGATGAATACGTTGATTTTTTTAACACGATGAATATGTTTGTTTTATGATAAAAGGGGAATATGTTTCATTGTGAAATGAACCATGTTTCTTTAACACGATGAAGATGTTTCACTGTAAAATGAACATGTTTGTTAACGAGATAAATATGTTTGATTTTTTACAAGATGAACAAGATGACTTTGTACGGAATATGTGTATTCATTACTCGATTATCTAATCAGCGAAATAATTAATCATCTTCCTAGGACATGTTCTGATTTATTGTTTACTGGAGACTCGATCAAGGCGACCAAGTACTTCACCCGCAGAGTGTGCAACTGTTTCTTCATGAGGGTCCTTTTTCTCTGAAATGGACACTAATCAACATCAGTTTAAGTTAATATATGCAACTTGTTTAAAACGTTGCAAATTTTAGGATGGAAAATAATACCGAATCACTGCGTATCACGGGAATATCACAATCATGGGATTTTATATCCATATGCACACTATCATATTTCGACATGTGATGCATTGCAAATATTCCGCAGTCCGTTTTGTTTCTTGAATCTGCGCAGTGCATGTTCACCAGTTTTAAGTTGAGCTTATCGAACGTGTACCTCAATGGTCTCATGTACGTTTTTCTGTACATTTCAATGACAAGTTCCTGTTTGATGGTGACAAAATGAATAAGTATTCTTGTTTTTTGTTTTCGAAGAATAAGTATAAGTATTTGTTGATATAGAATAAAAATATATATATGAACAACAATCATATCTTACCAAGAAATCTTTAGTTGCGCCATACTTGTTCTTCAGGGGCACTTTTTCTCTATGCACTGTATCCAAGTTATCTAGAATGCCTAGTCTTTTATTCTCAAAATTCAAACAATAGAGGTAGAAATGGTTCTCATAATAGACAGGGACAATAAGCTGAAAAAATGGGACAGACCAATGTAAGTATAAAGTTGAAGAATTTGTTAAAAATAAGATGAAGATGTTATATAATACGGTGAACATGTAATATAATAAGAGGAACATGTTATATAATAAGAGGAACATGTTAGATAGTAAGAAGAACATGTTGCGTTATGAGATGAACATGTTATATAATAAGAGGAACATGTTAGATAGTAAGAAGAACATGTTGTGTTATGAGATGAACATGTTGCATAATCCATTGAACATGTTGACAATTACGATTAACATGTTATATAAGTTTGATGAATAAGTTATATAATAAAATAAGATTAATAAGTTCATTTGATTTACTCACATGGTTGAGATTTTTGATTCTATTTTTTGATAGCCCCCCGTCTCGGAATTCGCAATCCAACCTTGCAGCTGCTTCCACCACATATTGTTTCCCATCCCTCTGAGTCAAACGTTGTAATGACAATCCCATCTACAAAGTTTGTCCATTGTTTAGTTTAATAGATAATGCGAGGTGTTTAGCATTTCACGGTGTCATGGATCCATACCATGACATTAGTAGTTAACCAGAATTTCCTCTTCTTTCTCTCTGTGCTGAAGTATCTGAAATTCAAGTGCAATGCCCAGGCATCAACAATTGTTGTTTCAACAGACGATTCAAATGCAAAGGACTTCAAATTTTCTCTTATGATCTGGAATTTTTCGTCTGTTTGAAACAAGACTTCTCTGTAACAGTTACACAAAAAAGATGAACATGTTATTGAATATGACGAGCATTTTATAGATAAGATGAACATCTATTATAATTACAATGAACATGTTACAATTCAATGTAAATTACTTTAATAACATACGTTGTTTTATCGGCGTCTCCTTCCATTACAAACGTCCAAATTGCCCTTTCCTTAAAAGTGCATTTTCCTCTGATTTCACCATGTCCTTTCCAGAAGGGAGTTGATAGAAAAGAGGGATCCAATTTGCTTTCTACGACACCAGTTTCTCCAAGAATCATCCTGTAATATT
>CACSLK010027831.1:11303824-11321845 GCA_902706635.1 Striga hermonthica
TATATATATATATATAATTTCCGAATGCGCTGAGCCTACGTGCCTGCTTCTGGTGCTTCGAAATCCTACTTGGCAAAGAATCATGCTTCGTAATTAGGTTTGGACAAATAATATTGATATATTAATAATTAATAATCTAGTATCGGACATTCCATAAATATTATTTACCTAACTTAGGTATTTTAATATCAGTTGTACTAATATAACCCTTTACTTTTTTGTAAATTTACATAATGAGGCACTAAGTGACTACTTTTGATTTGTTTCCTTCAATTAGCTATTGAATTATAAAGGTATTTTAAAAGTTTAGAACTTTTGTATTTCTTATCGGTTTTACATATATAATATATCAAATTAGTCATCTTTTCATGATCTTAGATTTGACATCCATGTTGTATATATAAAATAAATAAATTATATTTATCTTTATAATAATAAAAAATAATAATATTTAATAAAATTTATTAGAAAAATAGTATTATTTCTCAGTTGATATATCTATGTTTAATGTAGTTATATGTTGTAAGTTATAAAAATATTACAATATAACACAAGTAAGTCACACAAATAAAAAGTGTCATACTAAATATATAATAATTATATATATATTTAATAAAAGGTATTTAAATTTTCAACTACTTTTTCTCATTAATTTTAGATTTTAAGGAAAAAATTAGCAAGCACCCGTGTAATAAACGGGCATTGTACTATTGATAGTAATAATTAGATTTGTACAGATGTGACACAAAAAATGACATACGTGATAATTAGACATTAGACGTCATTTCACAACATTTTGTCAATAAAATTTTTTGGGCTTGGTGGATGTGTATTTACATACAATTGTATATATACAAATGTTTATTCGTAATAAACATCACCTTATTAATCTTGAAGAAAAGCAACATATTCATTGTGTTATTTAACATGTTCATCCCGAGAATGAAACATGTCCATCTCATAATTTAACATCTTCAACTGAAAATAATAGATATTCATCATATAACTTTACATATTCATTTTACATAGATACATATTCATCATGATAAGAAACATATACATATTGGCATTGATAAAAAATGGGGAGTTGATTACTCATGTCTCTTAACAAGTTAAAACCGCTTGCATTACCGTTCGGATACTAATATACAACTGTTAATACTAATATTTAAACAAAATTACATTATTATATAAAAAAAATAAAAAAAAAACCATAATCTATGTCATAAAATCGTTTCGACCATCATATGGTGCCAGATCTCCCAATTCAGGAGGGGATTTTAAGTCCCCTTTTTTATCAAAAATTTTTATTTCAAACATGTCAAGAGTAACATGTTTGAAAACAACGGTGTCCCCTTCTTGTATTTCATTCATATGAAGAAAGGTACGCCAACCTTGCTGGAATATGACCTTGCCCAAACTCAGACCGGCGACTACAGTCCATTGATCCCAGTTGTCGTTGTACAAACGGAGATTTGCAATCTTCCTTGGCCGAATAGATGCATCGACGGACGGGGGCAAAATATGCTTTTTTTTTTATTATTATTATTAGGCTAAAGAAAACAAATAATCAAGTATGAATACTATATGTTAGTACTTTACCGTGATTGGATGTTCGAGTGAATCAATTCGGACGATGAACGATGGGATCATCTGCAACTTTTTTGTTTGGGGAAGGGGGTGGGTTGAAGGGTTGAATTTTTTGTAGAGCTCTTATCCTATCTTCACTGAATGACGCTGTGATTTAGGAAGGAGAAGATTGTTTTTTTTTTTATCAGGCGGTAATGAAGGAAAATTGTGAATTAGTTGGGGTTGAGATACCGAGATATTTATTAAATCTGATGAAGGCGTTGGGATGGAAATGAATGTCATACATGTCTCTTCAAATGGTCATTCCTTTTTCCTTTACACATACGCATTTGTAGTTTCTTCGCTTTTATGTTCACAATGTTTTACATGTATTACATATTTTTAGGTATGTGTAATTAATTCGAAATTAAAACCGACACTGTTAATTGTAAACTTTCAAAAATATAAAATTAATATCTTTAATATTTGGACTTTAAACTAGTACGAATCTCTTGCTATGCACGGTTAAGAAATTTATTAGTATTTTTAAATAAAAAATATGCATTAAATAATATTTTATAAATTAAGAATATTGAATCAATATGTAATACAGTTTACCTATATTAATTTTTTAAAATGTTATACGAAATTTTAATTGTACAAAATTATATAAAATATGTATATTTAAAACTAGTACACAACTCATACAATGCACATAGCTAATACTAATAAATTGTATTATATTCATTCAAAATAATGTTATTCTAAATTTTGATTTGAATACAATGTGATTCAATAAAATAAATGTTTTGGTATAGAAGTCATTTCTACATTTTGTCCAAAATATTTTTTAGCGACACATAAATGTTATTTATATTTTCGTCGTATTTGGTTATCTCGTGTACGAAGAATAATATAATCTTACAACTTTAATATGCCAACAAAAAGATGTATGAAAAATAACATAAGTATTAATTTATTATGTTTTACTCAATACATGAAATATAATATAGATATAAAGATTAACGATTATTTTACTATAATTGCTCAATCAAGTCTATATATTTAAACTAAGGATTTCGAAAGTTTCTATAATACCACCATATTTGTTTCCATAAAACTAAATCATCCTAAATTTAAATTCAACGAATAAAGTTAATAACAATAAATATTTGACCAAGATTTTTATTAATTTACTATTATTACCTTTATTAGTTTTCAAGCATGATTCGCAAAGTTCAAAATTCGAACATATTCGTATACCAAAGTACAACGTGCTATATTTTCCAACTATTGGTTGGATATGCTAATGAAACGTGATTAAGAAAGTTCAATTTTCGACGGGATTCGTATACACCTGTTTGAGTAAACAACTGATAACTTTACTATTGTACTAAGGCTATGTTTGGTAAACCAAATAAGCTAGCTTATAGCTTATTTGGTTAGCTTATAAGCTTCATGTATTCAAATAAGCCCCGTTTGGTAGGACGAGCTTATTTAAAAAGCTCGAGCTTATTTGATAAGCTTGTTTAGGTAGCTTTTCAAATAAGCTAGTTGAATTTTTTATTCCAGTTACCTTATCAGCTAATTTTACCAAACACTTTTATCATATAAGCTAGCTTTTCAGCTATCAGCTAGATTATCAGCTAGTTTTACCAAACATAGCCTAAAGCATCAGACCAAAGTACAACGTGCTATATTTTCAACCAATATGATAATTTTCCAACTATTGGTTTGATATGCTAGTGAAACATGATTCGCAAAGTTTAAATTTCGACGGAATTCGTGTACGCCTATTCGATTTAACAATTAATAACGTTCCTATTATACTAAAGCATCAGACCAAAGTACAACGTGCTATATTTTCAAACCAATGGTTGGATATGCTAATTTTTAACTATTGGTTTGATATGCTAATGAAACATGATTCGTAAAATTTAAATTTCGACGGTACTCGTGTACGCCTATTCGATTTAACAATTAATAACTTTACTACTGTACTCAAGCATCAGACAAAAGTACAGCGTGCTATATTTTCCAAGTATTGGTTGGTTATGGTAAACCCTAAACACTAAACCCTAAACCCTAAACCCTAAACCCTATACCCTAAACCCTAAACCATAAACCCCAAAGTACAACGTACACAAATATTTTTTTCCTATATTCTTTTGAATGTAGACCTGCAATAATTATGTTAATGATATGAAATATTTGAATACAACAATAGTGGGTGGTTTTATTTTGGTATGAAATGTCTAACTTTAAATGATATGGAATATATTTGGTATGTATAAAAATGTATTTGGAAAATTTCAAAACAAAATAAGTGGTATGAATTTTATTTGGGATAAGTACAATAATCGAATTTTAGGTTGATTTGTTATAAAATCAAAGTGATATAATCATCAAATTTTAGCATATTATCATAATAACTTGAGATATTTATGGTAATTCGGAAAATTGGTATGTTTTCCTCTTGAAAATCAGAAAGATCTTGGAACAAATATTGGTTAATAAAACATAAAATAAATAATTTAATTTTAGGCAATTAGTTAAAAAATTTGAACAATAAGGTAACTCACAACAAGTCTAAAATATTGCGAGATAACATGTGTGTGTTTGTGTATATATATAATAAAATTTATTTTGTAGTACAAATTTGGGTTACAAATAGTCAAATAAGTAAATATTCATAATTTACAGGTCAATATTAACTTAGACGTAAATGGAACAATCACTTATTCATGGTTTATTAAATTATTCAACTACTTACACAGTTTGATTTTGGATAGATTATACAAAAATTAATTCATTTCAATTAATGAAATAATATATGTTTTATGTTATATTTATTAATCACATATATTTTTAAATATATGATAACATTTTATCAAATTAATTATTTTACGGAGTATCTGAATGAATGAAAACTTTAAAAATAACAATTATTTTCAAATCGAATATCTGAATGAAAACTTTAAAAATAACAATTATTTTCAAATGAGTGTAATTTAATTTATTTTCAGTTAAGTGTACCGTACGAGTTGTGTGCTAATTTAAAATAGACAATTGAGTGTCAAATCGAATATTTGAATGAAAACATTAAAAATAACAATTATTTTCAAATGAGTGTAATTTAATTTATTTTCAGTTAAGTGTACCGTACGAGTTGTGTGCTAATTTAAAATAGACAAATGAGTGTCAAATCGAATATCTGAATGAAAACTTTAAAAATAACAATTATTTTCAAATGAGTGTAATTTAATTTATTTTCAGTTAAGCGTACCGTACGAGTTGTGTGCTAATTTAAAATAGACATATTTTACTGATTATGTATTTTAATTTATAGATATTATTTAATAAATATTGTTAATATATTATTATTAATGAGTATCTCTTACCCGTGCATCGCACGGGATTCGTACTAGTTTATGAAACAAAACAAACAAAACAATTTTTTTTTCTTTTTTGGTCATAAAATAAATATGCACAACATCTTGTTTTTATACTTTTATTTTTTTCAACAATAACAAATCTTGCCCAAATGTACACTCTTCAAATGCAAATTTTACCAAATTTGAGAATTACATTTATATGTACTACTACTAATACATTTAAAATATTTTGACATTTTAATTGATTACGGTAATTTCTTATGTATTGAATTGAAACATGGTAATTTCTTATGTATTGAATTGAAAACATGGATATCGGGATACGTAATTGATAATTAACCTAAAAGATCTCAACGGACACACGTACAAATAACCCCCCTATCAATTAACCTAAAAGATCTAAACGGACACACGAAAAAGTAAATCACCCTATCCACGCTGCTCACTATGTAGAGAAAAATATACCTCCATATTCAGAAAATAACCTCCATCTTCATCTTAAACAAAGTGAACGCCATACTCATATACATAGGTGGATCCATTACCAAATGTAGCAGGTGGGACTTTTCGATCAAATGACTGATATTCAAGAGGTAATTTTTGTTGTTGGCATTTGCTTTCATAATGAAATTCATATGTCGTGTAAATGTTTGAATATTTACTTAAATTAAATTTCAAATTGAAGGCTACACCTGTTTGTCGTTCCCGAAGAAAAAGAAAAGAAGTTATCAAAGCACCAGGTTATTCAAGGGATGACTTAGTTTTCTTTCAAAGAACAAAACTATCGACACTACTCAAGATCAATAAAAACTTGACTCCTGGCCAGCGCCGTGATTTAGACAAGGTTGGATTTGGTACATTATCGCGTATGAACTTTTCACAAATAGATTTAAAGTTGGTAGCTATCTTGGTTAAAAATTATGATCCCATATCAAGAACTATTATGTTCGGAGGTAAGAGAATTATTCTATCACCCGGTGTTGTGGAGAAACATTTCGGTCTTCCAAGTGAAGGAATGGTAAAATCTAAAACTGTCGCTGGTCGAATCAAGTACGGTAATTTATTTTGTGGGAAAGAAGGACAATTCTTTGGATTTGCGGAGCTTCATAACATGGTGACAAATTGCAAGACAAACGGGACTGAATTCATACTTCCCTATTTGATGTTGCTTTTCGCCACGGTGTTGTTTCCAATGGATAGTCATTCACATCTGGACTATGATTTTCTAAACTACTTGGTTGATTTAAATGTTGTCCAAGAATACAATTGGTGTGAAATAATTCTGCGCAAGTTGGATGAGGGAACTACGTCAGTGCAATGCAAAAATAAATCGTACGTCACGGGATGTATTCTATTACTGCAGGTACACTAACGTTATATGCATCATATGTTAATTAATAAATGGTTGCATAACATATATTGTAAACTTTATCTTAAACAATCGTAGGTGGTTTTCCTTGGTTATGTGACGAGATCATTCCAAATTGTCGGAAAACAATTGCATACTGGATCCCCTTTTTTAGAACAATGGAGCCAGCAAGATATTTCTAGAGCAATTGAGGTGTTTAAGCAAATGGGAGGTTATGATAAGAATTTTGTAAGTGCACATGTGGATTTAATTTGTTTGCATGAAATTTTATTAACTGGCCATTATCATATTAATAACGTATTTTTTTTCTTTTTTAATTTATTTCAGAATTGGAAAGTTAATAAGAAGTGGGATGGATTGAAGATGGATGAAAGCGTTTCCGTGGACCCTGTTCAGCGTGACTCAAAGACAATTTCAGATGTAACGAACAAGATCATTGAACAATTAACCATTCTTAATCAGTCGTTATCTGGCATAACAAATTTCCTGAAAGGTGCCTCAGAAGAACCGTTTGAAGAGAAAATGAAACCCATGGAATTTGATGTCGATGCTTCCTCGCCGTATAAATGCAACACGGGAAAAGACATCTTTCAGTATTTTCAAGAAATAACAATTAGGGATATGAATGCTGAAAAGTACATTTTCACTAATAAGATAGATATTTCGTAAGTAAATTTACCCCTATATATTATGGATTAACATTTTCCTTTCAAATCTAAACAGCAGCACTGCATTTACAATCATGTTTGACAAATGTTTTTGTTCAGCCAAATGTTGGTCGAGTATGAGGGCTGGACGATCACTAGAGGAGAGATGTTAAGAATTGAATATCCACACTGGTTAAGAAGCCCGGTGCGAAAATATTCATAAATTTATTTTCTTACTGGTGCACCAGTTCAAATAGATTCATATGTAGTTCATTCTCTGTGTAGGTCATTGATTTGGTTGCCCTGCATGTTTCATTGAATCGGACCCCAGAATACAGTAATAAATGCAACTGGGTTATGTCGGCATCTTTCAGTGTGAGACACATTATCATTTTAATAATTCTCCAATGTAGTCTATCAATGTTTATGATCATTGTAGGCCTTGGCTGTGACGTTACACAGCGACGACTCGATTCATAAAAGGTTCTTTCGAGATAGAGTATTCAACGGTCGTGTGGATGAATGTGTTAGTATAACATTGTCGATGTCGGATTCCAGTTCTCACTGGTACATTTGTATTGTTGATATTAAAAAATCTGTTGTTCGAATATGCGGTACAGTGCGTTTAGAATGTACAAATAAGTCGACGATTGAACATGCAAAGAAAGTGGTAAGAATTATGCAACATATTCATCTCATAATGCAACATGTTCATATTAGTATATGTAAATGTTAATCTTGTTATATATGTAACGTATTCATCTTATTATAGATCATATTCATCTTCTTGTGTAACATGTTCATCTTAGTATATGCAATATATTCATCTTATTATATAACATATTCATCTTATTATAGAACATATTCATCATTATGTAATGTAACACGTTCATCTTAATTTCGAACCTGTCTGTTGAATATATTATGCAACATATTCATCTCATTATACAACATATTCATCTTATCGTGTAACTTGTTCATCTTAATTTTTAACATGTTCAACGAAGTATGCAACATATTCATCTCATAATGCAACATGTGCATCTCACAAATACTAAAATCTTAGTATATGTAAGTCGATGATTGAACATGCGAAGAAAGTGGTAAGAATTATTTTGTTGGTTATGATTCACTTGTAACAAGACAATTTGTTCAGTAATGCTAATGCTAATGTTAAATTATTCTTGACTAGGTAATGCGACTGGAGGGGATTATCGCTGCGTGGGATGAGGATGGGTTCATTCATAGAAACATTGCCGACACGTACAAATATGTCATCGATCCAAATGTTCCCCAACTACGGAATGAGTACGGACATTAGTCATTTAAAGCAACTGACAAAACATATTATTTTCGAATCGTTTCCTATGTGCTGTACTTTTCTAACTTTTAATTGGTTATTCGGCAGATACGATTGTGGTCTCTATGTGTGTATTCATATGTTATGTCAGTCCACTCCATCTATAGATTTAATTTGGTGTGGACTTAAAGAGGTAATTAACCTGTCATTAGCAAGTATGCACATTACAATGATTATTTCATTTATTTATTTATTTTTTTTTTTATAGGATGACTCTATTGAATCAAGGATGAGGGTGTTGCCACTCTTTACACACCCAAATACAACCAAATTGGAAGAGAGTACGTAACTCGTTTTCTGAACCGTTCACTATTTATTTAAATAAATATTTTAATGTTGCAAAATGTTGTATGCATGCATGTATTTTCGTAGGGCTATGGTTGGGTTCTTCGTTTATTCGCGGTATTCAGGCACTGATATCTACGCAGACTCTTATGAATCGAAGACAGTTACTATAGAAAACCTCTTAGAAATAAGGGTAAATGAGGTTGAACCATCGCTAGAAGAGTTTGAGCCTATTTACTATGGTTGTCAACCTGATGAATTATCTTTATCTTATGACATTCCGATTAAGACGAGTGAGCAGTTACAAAAATATGTATCTAGATACGTGTCCATTGGTATGATGACAATTCATATAGAACTTGACTGGGTACATCGTAACATAGCATCCTATCCTTGTTAAACATACTAATATGACCCATCATGTCGATGTTGAACAGTCATTTGCAGCTAAAAATTACAGTGAATTATGAGGAAAATATGAGACATTTTTTTTTTTATATAATTGCATGCTTCGTGTGGTTATTACGTTTTTTTGTGTTTAGTTAAGTTGGGTATGTTGGAAAATAGTTCGAAGTATTTTGTGGCACAAAACGTAATTGAACACGTGTAATTGCTTATTTTCAATTAATTTTGATCAAATTGGGTAAAACCAAATTAATAAACAAAAATAAAACCTGCAAAAGAATGATTGCAAAGTAGCAAACAAAATTTATCATGGCAAATTTATATGAAATGATAACAGAGAAGTTCACGAGATTATTTGAATTCTTATATCCAAATGAATGTTTACTTTTTTTTGGGAAAATATAATGTTTTAATTAATTAAATGATTAAAAAGGGAAAAACTAATCTAATATCTATAACATAAAAGTGATGTGGTTGCAAAGCAGGGTTATGTGTTGCACATGATATCGATTACGGTATAAAAGACCAAACAAATTCGTATGATTTCACCTTTTATACAACATTTATTTCGTAATATAAACATGCAATTTTTTACAAGATCGACACGTACTGTTAATGTGCAAGGTACCACATCCATATACAGTGCATACTTCTGAAACAATGAAGTTATGGTTTCTTATGAAATGACCGTAAACAAGAGTCTGGGACAATCGTTATCTCAAACAAAAAAATTGTGTACAATATATAAATTTTAATATTTCACATGTTAAACATTCTATAAAAATTTTAATAATTTTGTTGTTTATGGAATATAAATTTTTAAAATGAAAATAAAACATCATGAAATAATTTTTTCAACCAATTATGTACGTCTAGAGGGACCGTTTATTTTTAGTTTTGTTCGACTAATATTATTAAATGTTCATAGAATCAAATTTAATTAAATCATTAGATATGGTGAACAACTGTTGCGGCAATCACGAAAGGTTTCCAATTAATTGATTTACTTTAAAATATCAATGATCAATCTCTAACTACTATCCACTACACCACGTTCGAATTTCAAGAGACTGGTTTTGGAAACCGATAAACTTTATTAATAAAATAAATATATATTAATCTAATATTTCATCTTCAAAAATTCGAACTGTGGTATACGAACATACAATTCCCCTTGGAGATAAGATCTAGATTCTTGTTGGGCACAGTACTACGAATACACAAATAAATGGAAAAACACGAAGACACTGGTATCAATCTTGATAAAGAGAGCGATCAACAAACAACCGATCAGTTCCAAAATGTTTGCAACGATCAGATGCTGAATAACAAATTCCTAACTTGGGAACTTGCAGAAAAATGGTACATTGATTATGCAAGAAATGTCGGGTTCGATGTACGATGCTGCTGCAAGACTTCAAAGGATGGCATAGTGAAGAACAAACAATGGGAGTGTTCAAACGCAGGTTACAGACGGATAATTTCAGAAGGGCACCAAAGAATTAGACGGGAAAAAATGAACAATAGATGTGGTTGCCCTGCTAAATTTCGTGTTGCACGTGACATCTGTGACGGATTGTACAGGGTAACAAATTTCGACCAATCACACAATCATCCACTGGAGAGTTCCGAAACAGCACATCGTCTGAAATGTAACAGGTAATTAATATTATTAGAAAATATATTTTACATATAGTTTTTGCTTTCAACGTTTGTCTAAGATATTGTTTATATATTCTATTGTAGACAAATTACGGACTCTAAAAAATCGTTGTTGACCTTAATGAATGGTTCCAGCATTCGTACATGTCAGGCGTTCAATTATATTCAAGAAATGTCATGTGGTCCTGGAAGTTTACATCACAAAAAAAAAGAAGCATACAACTTCCTGACGAAGATAAGAAATGATACGATGCGTGATGGTGATTTTAAGACTGCTTTTGCTATGCTTCAAGGTGTAATGATCAACGACCCGCTCATGGTGGTGGAGACAACTTGTGACGACGAAGGTGGATTGACCAAAATTTTTTGGTCAGATGGGTTTTCACAGTCTGCATATGAGCAATTTGGTGACGTTCTCATTTTTTACAGCACTTACAAAACAAACACATACAAATTCCCGTTGGTCATTTTTTCTGGAATAGATAACCACCTAAATACAACAATTTTTGGTGGGGCCTTGCTGCATAATGAGACATCAGAATCATACCTGTGGTTGCTAACAAGATTTTTAGCGGCAATGAAATCGAAGATGCCTGTCACCGTTGTCACGGATCAAGACGAAGCTATGCGTTCTGCAATAATTAAGGTGTTCCCCGATGCTAAACATAGGTTGTGTGCGTGGCATCTTGAGAGAAATTTGCACAGAGAGTGAAGGCCCACGGTTTCTGCAAAATATTTGGGAAGTTTATAATGAATAATTGGACTCCCAGTGAGTTTGAATCTGAATGGGAATTACAAACAAACATACATGGTGTGGCAGACAATACGTGGGTGAAAGATACATATAAAAGGAAACATCAATGGTGTGACGCATATCTTAGAGGGAATTTTATGGGGATGACTAGAACAACCCAAAGAGCGGAATCCGTGAATGCACTCTTCAAGCAGGGGGGAAATCGGGCAGCACTATTACGGAGCTCCTTAAAAACTACCATAATATTGTGGGGTCGTTGAGGGCGACTTTTTTCAAGAAGCAGGAAGAATCGGAGATGAACCCACAAGATATTCCGCAAGTCACACCACTTCACGGGATTATTGTTCAGCTGTCTGGACTTTATACACGCTCGGTTTTTGGGAAAGTTCGAATGGAGGTTGATTGTGAGCAAAATAATATTGTGATTGAGAAGAGGACTGATGATGGGGAGTTATATGTCTTCCAAATGGAAAATTATGATCCAACAACTAAAAGAGAATGGTCGGTCAAGGTGAATATAAATGAAGGCATATTCAAGTATGCTTGCAAGATGCTGGAAACAGATGGCATTCTATGTAGTCATCTATTTACTGCATTCAAGTACTTGCATCTTCGAAAGGTGCCAACCAAATGCATACTTGATAGGTGGATGACCTTAGAGGGAAAACATCTTAGACAAAGTTTTCACTACGTGCCTGCTTCTGTTGTTCCACAGAACAAAAGATTTCACGAACTGTATAAAGAGTCAGTCCATATGTGTTCCAAGGCATCTGAGAACGAGATCGATACAGAAAAGTGTGTGAAGAAAGTCAGACGTGCAATTGATAACCTTGACAGAAATGAAGAAGCCATCAGGACCCTCACCTAATGATTTCGCAAACGCATCAAGTAATATTAAGGATCCGGCGAGAGGTTCAAATAATAAAGGTGACCCACGTAGGGTTAGATCTAGAGGGGCACCGCTAGCAAAAAAACAAAGATGCAAATCATGCGGGTAAGTACATTGTTAAATATACACTCAAATTTTTTTGTAGCTTAAGTATATTTTTTAGAACTGAATTTTAAGTAATATTTTACTTGCAGGGACCTCGGCCATAAGTCAATCACATGTCATCTAAAAAAATGAGTAGCAAACCATCACAATCTGAAGTTGGAAACGACAGTGACTTTTCCATTCCAAATGTCAGTCAGGACAAGGGCATTGAAGACATTCATACGAAATTGTAACAGCTGATTTGTCCTATGTACACCCAAAAAATCATGTTTTGCCACTCTTCTTTAACCTTGTCAAACTGCAACTATGCCCTTGTTTCATAAGTTTACTCTTCTTTCAGTTATCAGTTTTTTTTTAGCCCGTCGTGACAAAACCTATATCATTTCAAAACCTAGTCGACAGCACTATTATGTACTAACCTATATCATTTCAAAATGTTGACTTCTAATTCTGGATAACATTGCATCAATGCCAATAAAAGAAATTAACACGAACAACCTTCCATCAATCCATTACTTTCATCTTATTATATAACATATTGATCTTATTATACATGTTCATCAAACTTTTTTACATTTTCAATACATTATAGAAAAATTCATCTTATCATACAACATATTCATCTCATTATACAACATATTCATCTTATCGTGTAACTTGTTCATCTTAATTCTTAACATGTTCAACGAATTATGCAACATATTCATCTCATAATGCAACATGTGTGTGTGTGTATATATATATTGCGAGATAACATGTGTGTGTGTGTTTATATATATATAATAATTTATTGTGTAGTACAAACTTGGGTTTGTAACATGTGTGTGTGTGTGTGTGTGTGTGTGTGTTTATATATATATAATAATTTATTGTGTCGTACAAACTTGGGTTACAAATAGTCAAATAAGTAATTATTCCTAATTTACGGGTCAATATTAACTTAGACGTAAATGGAACAATCACTTATTCACATTTTATTTGAAATAGACATATTTTACTGATTATGTATTTTTAATTTATAGATATTATTTAATAAATATTACTAATATATGAATATGAATGAGTATCTCTTACCCGTGCATCGCACATGATTTGTACTAGTTAATGAAACAAAACAAACAAATTTATTTTTTTTTTGTCCTAAAATAAATATGCACAACATCATGTTTTTATAATTTTTTTTTAAACAATAACAAATCTTGCCCAAATATACACTCTTTAAATGCAAATTTATCAAATTTGAAAATTACATTTATATGTCAACTACTACTAATATATTCAAAATATATTGACATTTTAATTGATTACGGTAATTTCTTATGTATTGAATTGAAAACATGGTAATTTTTTTTTCAATTGAAAACGTGGATATCGGGATACGTAATTGATAATTAACCTAAAAGATCTCAACGGACATACGTACAAATAACCCTCCTATCAATTAACCTAAAAGATATCAACAGACACACGAAAAAATAAATCACCCTATCCACGCTGCTCACTGTGTAGAGAAAAATATACCTCCATATTCAGAAAATAACCTCCATCTTCATCTTAAACAAAGTGAACGCCATACTCGTATACATAGGTCGAGCCATTACCAAACGTAGCAGGTGGGACTTTTTGAAGAAATGACTGATTTTCAAGAGGTAATTTTTGTTGTTGGCTAATTCATATTATTTGCTTTCGTAATTATATTCATATGTCGTGTAAATGTTTTAATATTCACTTAAATTCAATTTCGAATTGAAGGCTACGCCTGTTAGCCGTTCCCAAACAAGAACACTGAGCAATTAACCATTCTTAATTAGGCGGTATCTGGCATAACAAATTTCCTGAAAGGTGCATCAGAAGAACAGTTTGAAGAGAAAATGAAACCCATGGAATTTGATGTCGATGATTGCTCGCCGTATAAATGCAACACGGGAAAAGACATCTTTCAGTATTTTCAAGAAATAACAATTAGGGATATGAATGCGGAGAAGTATATTTTCACTAATAAGATAGATATTTCGTAAGCAAACAACACCCCTTTATATTATGGATTAACATTTTAATTTCAAATCTAAACAGCAGCACTGCATTTACAATCATGTTTGCCAATTGTTTTTGTTCAGCCAAATGTTGGTCGAATATGAGGGCTGGACGATCACTAGAGCAGAGATGTTAACAATTGAATATCCACACTGTTTCGAAAGCCCGGTGCGAAAATTTTCATAATTTTGTTTTCTTATTGGTGCACAAGTTCAAATAGATTCATATGTAGTTCATTCTCTGTGTAGGTCATTGATTTGGTTGCCCTGCATGTTTCATTGAATCGGACCCCAGAAGATAGTAATAAATGCAACTGGGTTTTGCCGGCATCTTTCAGTGTGAGACACAATATCATTTTAATAATTCTCCAATTTAGTCTATCAATATCTATGATCATTGCAGGGCTTGGCTGTGACGTTGCACAGCGACGACTCGCTACATAAAAAGGTTCTTTCGAGATAATGTATTCAACGGTCGTGCGGACGAATGTGTTAGTATAACGTTGTCGATGTCGGATTGCAGTTCTCACTGGTACATTTGTATTGTTGATATTAAAAAATTTGTTGTTCGAATATGCGATACCGCGCGTTCAGAATGTACAAAGAAGTCGAGGATTTAACATGCGAAGAAAGTGGTAAGAATTATGCAACATATTCATCTCATCATGCAACATGTTCATATTAGTATATGTAAAATGTTAATCTTGATATGTATGTAACGTATTCATCTTATTATAGAACATATTCATCTTATTATGTAACATGTTCATCTAGTATATGCAACACATTCATCTTATTATATAACATATTCACCTTATTATAGAACATATTCATCTTATTATGTAAAGTAACAAGTTCCTCTTAATTTTTAACATGTTGAATATATTATGCAACATATTCATCTCATTATACAACATATTCCTCTTATCGTGTAACTTGTTCATCTTAATTTTTAACATGTTCAACGAAGTATGCAACATATTCATCTCATAATTCAACATATTCATCTTAGTATATGTAAAATGTTCATATACTAAAATCTTAGTATATGTAAGTAGAGGATTCAATATGCGAAGAAAGTGGTAAGAATTATTTTGTTGATTATGATTCACTTGTAACAAGACAATATGTTCAGTAATGCTAGTGCTAATGTTAAATTATTCGTGACTAGATAATGCGACTGGAGGGGATTATCGCTGCGTGGGATGGGGATGGGTTCATTCATAAAATATTGCCGACACGTACAAATATGTCATCGACCCAAATGTTCCCCAACTACGGAATGAGTACGGACATTAGTCATTTAAAGCAACTGACAGAACATATGTGTTGTACTTTTCTAACTTATAATTGGTTATTCGGCAGATACGATTGTGGTCTCTATGTGTGTATTCATATGTTATGTCATTCCACTCCATCTACAGATTTAATTTGGCGTGGACTTAAAGAGGTAATTACCCTGTCATTAGAAAGTATCTTTTAATTGCACATTACAATGATTATTTTATTTTTTATTTTTATTTTTTTTAAAAGGATGAATCTGTTGAAGCAAGGAAGAGGGTGGCTGCCACTCTTTACACAGCCAAATACAACCAAATTGGAAGATGGTACGTAACACGTTTCCTGAACCGTTCACTATTTCTTTAAATAAATTTTAATGTTGCAACATGTTGTATGCATGCATGTATTTTCGTAGGGCTATGGTTGGGTTCTTCATTTATTCCCAGTATTCAGGCACTGAAATCTACGCACCCTATTATGACTCGAAGACAGTAACTATGGAAACCCTCGCAGAAATGATTTTATATGAGTGTGAACCATCCCTCGAAGAGTATGAGCTACTTTACTATGGTTGTCAACCTGATGAATTATCTTTATCTTATGACATTTCGATTAAGACGAGTGAGCAATTACGAGAATATGTATCTAGATACGTGTCCATTGGTCTGTTGATAATTCATATCGAACTTGACTGGGTACGTCGTAACATAGCAGCCTTGCCTTCCTAAACGTACTATTATGACCCATCATGTCGACGTTGAACAGTCATTTGCAGCTAAAAATTACCGTGAATTGTGAGGAAATTATGAGACATTTTTTATATAATTGAATGTTTCATGTGGTTATTACGTTTTTTGTATGTGTTGCACATGATATCGATTACGGTATAAAAAAAACAAGAAAATTCATATGAATTAACTTTTTATACAACATAATATTGTTAATATATGAATATTAACAATTTTTTAGTAGCTTAAATTTTTTAGAACTGATTTTATGTAATATTTTTTACATGCACGGACCTCGGGCATAAGTCAATCAAATGTCACCTAAAAACAATGAGTAGCAAACCATCACAATCTGAAGTTGGAAACGACAGTGACTTCTGCATTCCAAATGGCAGTCAGGACAAGGGCACTGAAGACATTCACACGTTTGTAAGACAGTGTGAATAAAGAAGATATCAAAGTGTAACAGATTATTTGTTCTATGTACACCAATTCATCTCATGTTTTGCCACTCTTTATTAACCTTGTGCAACAGCAACTATGCCCTTGTTTCATAAGGTTAAGCTTCTTTGAGTTATCGGTTTTATTTAGCCCGTTGTGACAGATTGACAGCACTATTATGTACTAACCTATATCATTTCAAAATGTTCACTTCTAATTCTGGATAACATTGCAACAATGCAAACAAAACAAATTAACACGAACAACCTTCCATCAATCCATTAATTTCATCTTATTATATAAAATATTCATCTTTTTTATCTTATTATGTAATGTGACAAGTTCATCTTAATTTCGAACCTGCCTGTTGAATATATTATGCATCATATTCATCTCATTATACAACATATTCATCTTATCGTGTAACAAGTTCATCTTAATTTTTATCACGTTCAACGAATTACGAAACATATTCATCTCATAATGCAACTTGTTCAGCTTAGTATATGTAAAATGTTCATCTTATTATGTATATAACGTATTCATCTTATTATAGAACATATTCATCTTATTATGTAACATGTTCGTCTTAGTATATGCAACATATTCATCTTATTATATAACATATTCACATAATTATAGAACATATTCATCTTATTATGTAATGTAACAAGTTCATCTTAATTTTTAACATGTTCAATGAATATATTATGCATCATATTCATCTCATTATACAACATATTCATCTTATCGTGTAACTTGTTTATCTTAATTTTTAACATGTTCAACGAATTACGAAACATATTCATCTAATAATTCAACATGTTCAGCTTAGTATATGTAAAATCTTCATCTTATTATGCATGTAACGTATTCATCTTATTATGTAACATGTTCATCTTAGTATATGCAACATGTTCATCGTATATGCAACATATTCATCTTATTATATAACATATTCACCTTATTATAGAACATATTCATCTGATTATGTAATGTAACAAGTTCATCTTAATTTTTAACATGTTCAACGAATTACGAAACATATTCATCTCATAATGCAACATGTTCAGCTTAGTATATGTAAAATGTTCATCT
>CACSLK010027831.1:11325336-11348001 GCA_902706635.1 Striga hermonthica
AAAAAAAAAAAAAAAGGACATATATTTTGATGAAACACATTTTTCATTTCAACATATACTAATATATACTACCATAAACCCAATATATACTATCAACAAATACTAAAATATACTACCATAAACCCAATATATACCACCTGACAGCTCTATTAAATAACCTGCGTGAATTAAGGGGATAAGCGTGAATTAAGGAGATATAGGTTGGAAGGATATGGTAACTTTAGGCATTAATCACACCATCTCAATTCTGTTGGGCATCGTTCGAACTCCAGGAGGTGGCGGAGCGTCCGAAATAGGTCGTTCGAAGTTCTCCACCTATATCTCCTCCCCGACGACCGGCAGACGGAGGTCGCTGAAGATGATTATGGGAAACAACAGAGTTATGTGTTGATAGGAATCGAAGGTTTGGTCACCGCTGGAATGGCGCCGAAGACAAACCAAGACGGTCGGCGACGATGGGGAAGTCGAAGAAGACTCACAGGAGGTGTGGCGGCGGATAAGGTGCGACGGCGGTGATGGCAGGGTGGAGCAACGGAGGCGGCGGTGAACATGATGGTCAACTTTGTGTGTGACTGCCACCGTCGGCGTTGTGTGTCTGCTCTCGGCGGTGATGTGTGTGATGTATGTGTCGCGATGGTGTGTGTGTGTTTTTCCGTGTGTGCTGCGTGTTTAAATGTGTGTGTAATTGTGTGTTAGTGTGTGTTGAATAGTCAGTGTGTGTGTTTTAGTGTGTGAGAGATAAAAGTGTGTGAGGTGTGTGATGTATTAGTGGCCACATGGCAGTATATCATTGGATGTGGATGAGTATTAGTTGGCATAGGTCCCAAACTTGATAATAAAAGTTGGATTTTTGGTATCCGTTAGATCGTTTAATCTGATGGTTGTGATGTATTCTTATTTCTTTCATTGAGAATCATTCTCATGTGAACCCAACCCTATATATATATATATACGATATGGTTAAAATGAGAACCAAGTCCTAGCGTGAGAACCGCTATTTTTAATTGTATGTAGTGCTATGATGATTGTGTTTTAGTGCTATTTTTAACTAGGGTGTATTTTATTAAAAATGGCAATAAAATTTTTATTATCATTTGTGGAAATAATAGCACAATGCAATATTAAAAATAGCATCATACACAATTAAAAATAGCATCAAATATGGTTCTCACGGTTCTCACACCAGACATAGTTTTTATTTAAACCAACCCCTATATATATATATATATATATATATAGTATATATATATATACATATATCACGATTTTCTAGATTTGTTGTCGATTACCTTTTCATTTTAAAATAAATTGTAATGAATAAAATATTATTACAAATAGTTGGGACTCTAAGAATAATTAGAATAAATGAAATTATTGGGCTTATATTCATATTATCATTTTAAGTTTTGATTAATCGATTAGTTATCTATTGGAAACAACTATTAGTGTTGTGGATAGTGTAGATTAAAAAAATACAAAAAACTTTGTATTTAATGTAAATTCAAAATTTGTTTGAATGTTGTGCTGATATTAATTTTAATTTTTTTGGATGTAAAATCATATTATGTATGATTTTATATTCAAATATGGTTTGTATATCAAATTAGATTTAAATTGTGTTCTAAATTATTGAAATTTATTCGCAAATCTAAACGGTACCCACGAATTTAAGATTTAGGTGATATATACAAATCTACTCCAAATGTATGATAAAATTAATCTGCAAAACCAAATTTCATGGGCGGGATTTTTGAAAAAAAAAAAATTCAAAATAAATTTTTTTAAAGGGTAAAAATCGAAAAATAGAAGCGGGAAAATTACTTTTCACTTTGGAATTTTTTTTAACTGTATTATATAGTAATAGATGTGGATTTTGTAATTATCTTATTTATTATACCATTGTCATTCTATACATCGAATGGAAATGTAATAAGTTGAATGATTTTGTTATGTTCCATAAGTTATTTATTTTGTCTAATTTGTACTTATTGTGGCCGACGGGCTAAACTATTTATGTTTAGAGTAATGCTATAAAGTCCACTTGGATTACAACTTGGGTTACAACTCAATGTAAATGAATTATTTTTTAATTTCATGATAATGCATTTATACTTGAGTTGTAACCAATGTTGTCATCCAAGTTGGCTAAGAAGAATTACTCAAAAAATAGCAATCATTCTCCAAAAGCAAAACTAAAATAAAAAAGATATTTCCATTTCGAAATGTAAATAAAAAATCTGCTAATTGGGTTGTTAAAATAACAACTATCCATATCGTAACAAAGGGAATGATATCAGGGGCGGAACTAGGATTTTACAATACCTGGGGCTAACGAAATTGCAGTCTCTGATTCTTTTTAGATTCAAACTCGACGGTTATAGTATCACTACTAATTTTCTCGACCAACTCTCTTACAATGTAAATTGCCATTAAATCTGCCAAAAACTCTTCTTCCATCTTATTACGAAGAACTATTTTAACAAGTTTCATAGCCGAAAATGCTCGCTCTGTGTTACCGTAGACACAGGGAGAGTCAAAACAAGACAAATTGATCTACAAGAAATTTAAATACATTATATAGAATTAACCTATAAAAAAAATAAAATACATTACACATAATGAATATACTATAATTTAATTAATAAAAATAACTTGAGACAATTTCATTGTACCTTAAAAAGTTGTAGAATTTTTACTTATTTGTCTCAACCAATCTTCGACACAATTCAGAAATAGTTGATATGTCTTGAAATCTCTCATTAGTAATGACGTCAAACTCATAGTGGTTCAATTGCAATCTCAAATGGAGCAAATCTTGAGCATCAAAATCAAGAGGATAGAAGCGTTCAACAAGACGATATATATATGATCCCATTGAACAGTTTAAAGCCATTACACATAAAAATCAAGAGGATAGAAGCTAACTTTCTATAGTTGAAAAAAATAAAAATCCATTACACATCAACAACCCTAAATCCTAATCAAATAAATAGAACCCATTAGTTTTTTATTTGATAATACAACATGGTCTACTTCAGATACAAAATCAAATTTAAAACACCCCTAAATCCTAATCAAATAAATAGATCCCATTAATTTTTTATTTGATAATACCACATGGTCCACATTAGACACAAAATCAAATTAAACGAAAAATGACAACATTACAAAAATAAAAGTGATATGGAACTGCTTTTCTATTTTCTTTCAAGTAGCTTTTACAATTAAACTAACAATTACATCAAAAACCCCCAAATAAATTAAGGCATGATCCTTCAGGCAAGTTTAAAGAGGATATATTGAGCAGAAAATACCTTCAATTAAAAATATGCAAGAAGGGTGGCCGCCCTGCCTAGTTATGACAATTGGCACTCCCATTTTCACATACTTTATCTCTATTTCTTTAAGTGACCCCCAACTAAATTACATTGGATTTGGAACAATATTCGTAAGAGTGTTTGAAGAAGAGAGATGAAATATTAGAAAAAAAGTATCCTGCTATTTCTCTGAAATTAGATTTTAAGTTTGGGTCTCTTTTTTGTGAATTTGATTATCTCAAAGGACCTATTTGCAAATTTAACAATTTTAAGCATATTTCAATTTGACACATGGGTCAAATTGGTAATTATTGAAAGTTCATAAAAAATATATTTTTATATACTTGTCATGCATATATGTAATAAATAAATTGACAAATAAAAATAATGTAAAAAAATAAAATAGTATAAAAATATTTTGTAATAATAAATAAATTATATAATTAAAACAATAATTAAAAAATAATTTAATTATTTAAATTAATTCAATGTACAATTATATATATTAAAACTAGTTTTCCAATACATATAAGTTAAGGTATACATTACTGCACTTTATATAGCATGGTGTTGCACTTTATAAGACAACATGTTGCACATTATCATCTCGCTCCACGATAATGTCTAACTGTTCCTGCAAAATTATTACGCGATATAAATCTAAAAACTTAATTACATAATACTTTAATATCAGTCACATCCTCTATCCATAAAACAACACAAATATGGTAACATACCAAAACATATATTAATACATTGCACTTTACACAATAATTCGTTACACCTTATAACACAAGATGTTGCACCGTATAAAACAACACGTTGCACATACAAAAAAATACGATAATAATAATATTTTTAGTTCGATTAATATTTTTTCGCCATTTAAAAACTATGTTAAATACGTTGAACTTTATAACGAAAATAACCGACCGACCAAAATATATAAAAAAAATATAATATTTCTATATTTTATATAAAAATATTATTTTTTTCAATAAAAAATAAATAAAATGTTAGATACAAAATTAAGTATTGCACTATATATATATTATATCAATACGTTGCACTTTATACAACCATTCGTTGCACCTTATAACACAAGATGTTGCACCGTATAAAACAACACGTTGCACATACCAAATAATACGATAATAATAATATTTTTTAGTTCGATTAATATTTTTTTTGCCATTTAAATAATACGTTAAATACGTTGAACCTTACAACAAAAATAACCGGCCGACCAAACTATACAAAAAATATTATATTTTATATTGTATTTAAAATATTATTTTTTTAATAAAAAATAAATAAAATGTTAGATAAAAAATTAAGTATTGCACTATATATATATATATATATATATATATATATATATATCAATACATTGCACTTTATACAACAATTCGTTGCACCATATAACACATGATGTTGCATCATATAAAACCACACGTTGCACATACCAAAAAATACGATTTTATATATTTTTTTAGTTCGATTAATATTTTTTTGCCATTTAAAAACATACGGTAAATACATTGCACTTTATGACGAAAGATAACCGGATCGATCAAACTATATTAAAAGTATTATTTTTTATTTTTTATATAAAATATTATTTATTCAATAAAAAATAACTAGATTCAAAATTATTCTATTATAGTTTATTTGTATTTTTTTAATAATGCTTGGAATTGATGTCAATTAATTAATAGTAATAATGCTTGGAATTGATGTCAAGCAATTAATAGGGCCGATTTCTTGGAAACCATAACCTGAGCGTATACATAATTAACACATAAATCCAATTGGACTATATTATGAAATCGTAAAATTGCTATTAAGTCCTTAAGGAAGGTCAAATTTTCAAAATCAGGTCCAAAAAACAAATCCTATCTTTTAATTCTACAGCAACTTTCAGCCCCAAACCCGTTCAACGTTAGCTGCCCCGCCGCCGTCCTCGTCACCAAACGCCATCGCATCGGCCACTGGATACCAACGACGTCCTCAGTCCAGGCAACCAAAAAAAAAAAAAGAACAGAACGACAATTCACCTCCGCCCGCCATCGCCGCCAGCCCTTCCAAACCCCCGTCACCGATCGATGAGAAGAACAACAGACAACATCAGCGACCGTTCTCGACGCGACGACGACCACAACGGGTCTGGTTGATCGCCAGCACCTTCCCCATCTTCACCGGCTGATTTCGGCGGCGGACTGGTGGCAGAATTAGTGGTTGGGTGTTCGTCTAACTCCGGCGTCGGCGGAGGGTACAGCTACTACTACGACGGGCGGCTGGACAGGTGTTGTTTTCTGACGGAGCTTGCTGGGTCGAATCCGTCTTCGGCGGAAGGCTGCAGGAGCGCGGAGGCAGAGCTCCACCGCTGAGGAGACCAGGTCCAATTCCTGCATATGTATGATGTGGTGGGTCCCATCTATTAGGGTGTTTGATACAAATGTCTAAGATACCCTTAATTAGTGGTAAATTTATATATTTGACCATCATATATATAATTATTTACTATATTGGCATTAATGATTGACCATTATTTACTAAAGTTTGACTTGATCATGACCATTGGTATGATGATCTAATGGTCCAAATTTATTCTTATTTCTTTCACTATCTACCATTCTCATATGATCCATTCTCTCTATATATATATCTATATAAATATATATTAGAGAATATATTGTGTAAGTTCCAAATTGGGTCCAGATTTAAATCTCAAATAAGTAATATCCATAACTTACGGGTCAATATCAACTTGGAATAAAATGAAAAGTCAATTATTTATAATTTAATAAATTACTCAACTACTGAATTTTTTTTATTTGGATAGTTTATAAAAAAATAAATTTACATTAATTAATGAAACAAATTATGTTTTATAATTATACTTATTATTGACATTGATTTTTTAATATACGATAAAATTTTGCCAATAATTATTTTATGGAATCACATTGTAGTCAAATCGATTTTCTGAATAAAAAATTTAAAATGACACCTATTTTGAAATCAATATAATGTAATTTACTACCAGTTACGTGTACTGTAAAAATTGTGTACTAATTTTTAATAAACATGTTTTGTGTAATTTTACACGACTTAAATTTCTTATAAAACTTTCAATAAGTTAATATAAATAAATTGTATTACATATTGATTCCATATTTTTAATTTCTAAATATTATTTATAATATTAATGAATATCTTTTACATGTGCATCGCACGAGATTCGTACTAGCTTATTTTGAAATGAATATAATGTAATTTATTATTAGTTACGTGCACTGTACGGTTTGTGTACTAATTTTAAATAAGTATATTTTATGTAATTTAACACAATCTAATTTTTATAAAATTTTCAATAAATTGAAATAGGTAAATTATCTAATGATTGTTTTTAGTTTATAAATATTATCTAATGAGTATTTTTAAAATATAAATATTAAAGGTATCTCTTACCTGTGCATTGCACGGGATTTGTACTAGTAAGAAAAATTGAAAAGAAAAAAATACATGCAACAATATTAATGATAAACTATATTCAAATGATATTCGACATACTATACATAAATGAAATTAGAAGGAATTGATTAGATCTTAATGTGTTGTGTAAAATATTAATGATTTGAACATTAGAATATATTTTTAGATTTTATTGTGTTGTAAAATGTGAAAATAGCTATTTTCACCCTGTTTTGAAGTGTTGCTAGGTTTTTCACACCGCCCAATAAAAAACTAAGTTTTTCATCCCAAAAAGTACGAAGACATATGCGATGAACTATGCGATAGATAGACGACCGGTATGAGCATGAGCAAGAAAATTATGAGTTAAAGTATGCGACTGTTCTGCGAACGAATATGCATAGATTCGATGTACGATTCGGTCACCGTCGCCCATTAAATAAATATTCTTGCTAGGCGAATGAATCTGCAACTATTAGTCGAAAAACTATTCTGCGACTCAACTGCGACATACCAACGTCGCATATTATTCGCAGAGTTGGTGCATAAGTTTTTTTCGTATTTCTTTAATCTTTCAGTTATGCGAGGGTGTATGCGAATTGTTGCATCTTGCTCGCTACTACCCCCTTCGCACTTCTACTAGAAAGTTTATTTTTTATTTCTTTCATCTTTCAGTTATTTCAGTTATGCGAAGGGGTATGCGAATTGCCGCATATTGTTCGCATACCCCCTTCGCACTTCTACTCAAAAGTTTATTTTTTATTCCTTTCATCTTTCAGTTATTTTAGTTATGCGATGGGGTATGCGAATCGCCGCATATTACTCGCATACCCCCTTCGCACTTCTACTCCAAAGTTTATTTTTTATTTCTTTCATCTTTCAGTTATTTCAGTTATGCGAAAAGGTATGCGAATCGCCGCATATTGCTCGCATACCCCCTTCGCACTTCTACTCAAAAGTTTATCTGCTAATCAACTCTTCAGGGAAGGCCTTTCGACCATTGAAGCTAGGCTTCTTTTCTCCTCAACTCAACATTCGGACACAAAACAAGTGCCTTATGCACAACTCCCATTATACAGTTTTGAATTTATGGAATTTGCTTTGATCCAAAGCTGAAAAGGATCATTTAAGAAGCTTGAAGAGGCGAAAACCAGGAAAGATGTAATTGACGAAGCGAAATTCAGTCATAAGTAGTGCGCAATTCAGTCATAGAAAACCCGTCTTCGGTCGTTAAATCTTAACAATTTCCCCCTCATCTATGCTTACCTGATGCTATGGAGGGCCCCATTCTTATTTTGGCTCTAATACTTTGCCCCATTCTTATTTTGGCTCTAATACTTCGGATCCAATTCATGGCTAAATGAAAAATATACCCAACGAACGAAGCGAAGCACAGTGAAGGAAAGGTTATTTAATATGTGAAGCTCAAGCTCACCTATTCGCACATGTAAAGTGTTCCAGAAGTCAGGGACATTACTATAACCCCTCCTTACCGTACTAGACCAGACTGGGCTAGTATGCTTGATGTTAGCTTCAGGTCTTTTCATTGCTCTGCCTTTATGCGCTTGCGCTTTAATTCACAAGGAGTTGCGATCTTCTTCTATATAAATAACCTCTGAGATAGAGGTAAGATCCATGTCACACTGGGAATCAGCTGTTGGATTTTTTTCAACCGCTGAAATTTCTTAATGCCTAAAGAGAGGATCATTTATGAAGTTGTCGACTAGAAACAAATCGTTCAACCGGTCCCAAAGAGAGCAGCGGATTCGGGCTTTCCTTGCTTCTGGTTGATGACAGCTACATCCTTAGCTGGTTTGACATCGCCGCATATTGCTCGCATACCCCCTTTGCACTTCAACTTGAATGCTTATTTTGTATTTCTTTCATCTTTCATCGCTTAATTCAGTTTAATTTTTTTTCAGGTATGAGAAATGCTACATATATACAATAAACAACAAAACTATAATAAAATACAAAAAAAAAAATGTATTACATTAATCATTAAAGAACTGGGGCGGTAATTGTTTCTGGTTCTGTACTAAACTGAAAAATTTGTAGAGCAATTTTTTGCCTCTTTTTCTCAGCCCACTGCTTGTTAGACATGTTTATGAGCTTCTTCTTCCTCATCAATGTTCGTACCATCTCCACTACGCATACACCGCAAAAAATTTGATCATTTTGCAAGATATTATTTTTGGGGTCTATAAATTTCAATTCGAACTTTTCGCTCACCCCCTCTACTCCCGCATACGTCGCAATCAGTGGAATTAAATTTTAGATTTTTTAGAGTGCTTTGACGCGAGATTCACGAATGTGCCCGTCCTTCTTTTTTTGATACGTATGCCGTAGGGGGTCAAATACACATATAGTCCCCTCGCCTAAAAGGATCTGGATAGTTACGTAGTGTTGGGACAAATTCACTACTCCAATAATCTGTTGCATTGAGTTGTGATAAATTCACTAATTTTTTAGGAAAGATTGCAATATTAATTGATTCAGAATCATTTAAAACTTACATATTGAATCCCCCTCCAAGGACACGGATTCCTCCAACCGCTGACCCCCTCATTCGCAAGGTGAATCAAAGATTGGAGGGTCTCTGAGGCCGGGTCCAGTCCCCCCTTATCGATCTCCTTCTCCAATTCCTTCAACATATTCTATATAAAATACAACAAAATAATAAATAATAATGTTATTAATATAATTATTAATAAAAATGGAATGACAAGGAAAAGAGAAAGGATTAAAATAATCTCACAAAAAAAGGTAGTCGGCACGATGGTATAAGTGTCCAACATATCATCCCGTGGCTGCAAGTCAAAAAAGAGTGGATTGCTTTGCATAGTCCCCAAGTATGCATTCACGTTCTGTTTTATAAAATCAAACCAAACATCATCCATCAATTCATTTTTATACGTTAAGATATTACAAGACAAACATATACATACCTCGTCAAACATCATTTCATTCGAATTAACCAACAGCTTAAACCACTCCTAGTCCACCTCATATGTAATGCCGACATTCCTCCTATTAAATAATATAATAGAAAGGTGATTTTTTTTAAATATAAACAATAAAAGATCTTTTCGATGTACTTACATTTCTTTATTCGTGGATTTGAGGAACCGTTCAAACTCGCGCTCATTTTTGGCATACCATATGTTCTCCTCGGGTCGATATGGACTTACAACAGCACGCCGTGGTCGTCTTTGTCGATCAACTTTAATCTCCAAAGACGTGGACTGCAGTGAAGAAGTGGACTGCAACACCGGTGTCTCAGAGGTAGAGGTGGGAGCGACGACTGTCTCAGGGAGGGGTGTCTCGGAGGTGGAGGTGGGACCGACGACTGTCTCGGGGGCGGAGGGGTTGGCGGCAGCTGTCTTGGAGGTTGAGGGGTTGGCAGCGGTTGTCTCGGAGGTGGGAGTAGACGAACGCTGTCCCTTACGGCATTGTGGAGGAATGCTGGCTCTCATAGAAGGTGGAGGTGGAGGTGGAGGGAGAACGCTGTCTCTCGTGGGAGGTGGAGGGGGAATCGACGACTATCTCGAGGAGGGGATTGGGGATGGCTGTCTCGGAGGTGGAGGGGTTGGCGGCGGCTGTCTTGGAGGTGGAAGTGGAGGAACGCTGTCTCTTACGGGAGGGGGTGGGGGAATGCTGGCTCTCATGGGAGGTGGAGGTGGAAGCGGAACGCTGTGTCTCATGGGAGGTGGAGGGGGAATCGACGACTGTCTCGATGGAGGGATTGGGGACGGCTGTCTCGGAGGTGGAGGGGTTGGCAGCACTTGTCTCGGAGATGGGAGTGGAGAAACGCTGTCTCTTACGGGAGGGGGTGGAAGAATGCTGGCTCTCATGGGAGGTGGAGGGGGAACGTTGTCTCGTCGAGGAGTGGGTGGCGGAACGCTGTCTCGTTGAGTTGACGGCTGGCTCGGACTGGGGAGAAGGCTGTCCCAGATAGGGGTGGGACAGATTGGCCAACACCTGTCGAATAATAGTCGGCACCGCCCGTAGAATGATTGCCGACACCTCAGAGATATTCTCCTATAACATTAGCCATTTCAGCCCGTACGCACGTGCGAATATCCTCAATAAAGGCCGACCCATCTGTTGGCCTCGCCTCCTCCCGGTGCATAGTGTCGGCCGCAATTTCGATTGCAGGGTCGGCATGGACGGCAGTGCCGAGTCTTGCATACGGAGACTGACCGGGTTAGCCCGTCGCAAAAATCAAGGCCCCTGAACATTCAAATTCGATAAGTCCAACACGCCAATCTCATCCTCATTCAGCGGCATCGTCCCATTCACCTCCAACTAAATTTTAAAAAAAAATAGAACATAAAAATAAAGAAATCATCAAAAATCATTAAGACTTAAAAAAGAATTTCGGATATCACTTGCTAACGATTCCAATAATAATAAAAAAATGTTTAGGATCAAATAATACATGTTGGTCAAAAAATGTATTTGGAAGTGTGACCTTCTTCAGTTCACAGTGAACCAGCCGTGGTGGACGTCTCACCGAGGTACATGTTCCACATGTACGACCTAATTGAGGGATTTCCTCGTAGAACCATACTAGAAATGCCCAGTGAAATCCATAGATATGGTATTTCATTTTATTGTACTGGGCCGTCTTCAATTAGTTGAACAGGTACTGAAACGAGTAACTCTCCCATGGGAATTTTTCCCACATCTGGTCTTCCTCAAGCAAAGCCCACCAGCAGGTATCAATATACCGAGGCTTCATGTCGTCATGAGGAATGATGAAGAACATCAACATTATCATCTTCGCCAATCTCACTATCACATCCCGAGAGTGACGGAACTGCCCCACCTTGAAGTCATCACGCAACTGCTGTATAGTGATTCGCTTGCCTTTATATTTCTCATTGAAAATTAACGATGGAAGAGGAGGAGGCGCTGAGCTCGGGTCAAACACAGACGATCCAAAATTAAGCCTGGTCACCACAGCATACTCATGAGCGGAGAATCGTGTAAAATGGTTACCAATACAAAACCACGTCTCGTTCGGGTTCTGACCGACACGAGTCACCTCGCGCGAAAGAACCCCATGCATTGCCCTTGCAGAGACATTAGCATTATCATCAAACTAGAGGAACGAACCAAAGACCGAGCCCTGGAGAGCAGTCAAGGCCCCTTCAACGAGGCCCAACTCGTTCTTGATATCAGAACATATATACTGTCTGCTGTAAACGTTGATTTTCAGCCCTTGATAATTACCGATCAGTTTCGGTCTCTTGTACGACCACAAATCCTAAACAAATTGCATTGTTTTTGTTGTTGTTGTTAATTATTCAAATAAAATTACTTATACATTATCAAATAAAAACAACTATTTCTTAACTATTAAAGTAGATGAAATTAATTAACTTAAATTAAATAACTGCAACAAATGGAAGTTACCTCTCCAGAAGAGATGGCCTCAGGACTCGTTCCTTCAATCGCTAAGTCGCCGCCCACCATACCCATTACGGCAGCCGTTTAGTCGCCGGCCGCAATAGCCGTTAGGGCACCCGCTTGGCCGCCTGCCACGTGAAAAGCTTGATTTGTGAAATCTTCACTATCTCCAAAGAAGGCCATGACGTCGTTCATGTTCATCATTTTTTATTCTTTTTTCTTTTAATTTCTACCAGTTCTTTTGCTTCTAACTATGGGAATTAATGTCGCAAGATGGAATCCCAAATGTTTCGCCCCTCTTTCTTTTTTGTTTTCTTCTCTGGAAAGGTGCAACTGTTAAAGTAGCATATATGAGGCGTTTCGCTTTCTTTTTTTGTTTTAAATAATATACTATACGAAAAAATATGCGAAAAAAAACAGCAGTCGAGTAATATTCACGTAACAAGCGCCCTACTTTCGCAATTCCGATGCATTTTAATAAACAAATAAATATAATGGTTTTTTCCATATCTTTTTCGCAGTTTAATACCCTGTTGAGACATGCGAATAAATGCATATCCGTCGTGAGACGGTCGCTTAAAGAATCACATTTATCAGACCATTTCTATCACAAATATTTTAATAATTATTTAATAATAATTGTCTTACACAACAAGGGTCTGCGAATATCCTGCGGTTGACCTGCGAATGAACTATGCAATGCTTGTTTGTCGCAATTATGTGTTTCGCATAATAGAAAATTTCCAAAAACAATTTTTGTTTAAAAAAAAATTTCGATTACACTAAAAATGTTGTGCGGTTTGTATGCGAAATTGTTTCGACTAATTGTCGCAGGTTTATTAGCCTTTTTTTTCATTAGCCTTAACTGTTTAGAATTTTCAAAAAATTAAATTCTATAAAATAAATTATTATGCACCAACTAGGCGAATAATACGCGACGTTTGTATTTCGCGTAATAGAAAATTTGCAAAAACAATTTTTTTTTTAAAAAAAAATTCTTCGATTCCAGTATGAGTGTTATATGTTTGTTGTGCGGAATATTTTCGACTAATTGTCGCAGGTTTCATAGCCTAAACGGTTTGAATTTTCCAAGAAATAAATTCTACAAAAAAAAAACTATTATGCACCAACTAGGCGAATAATATGCGACGTTTGTATTTCGCAGAATAGAAAATTTCCAAAAACAAATTTTTTTAAAAAAATTATTCTTCGGTTTTACTACGAGTGTTATGCGTTTGTTGTGTGGAATATTTTCGACTAATAGTCTCAGGTTCATTCACCTAAACAAGAATTTTACAAAAATTAAATTCTACAAAAAAACAAACTTTTTATGCACCAACTCGGCGAATAATATGCGACGTTTGTATGTCGCAATTATGTGTGTCGCAGAATAGAAAATTTCCAAAAACATATTTTTTAAAAAAAAATCTTCGATTAAGCTACGAATGTTGTGCGGTTGGTATGCGAAATTTTTTCGTCTAATTGTCGCAGGTTCATTAGCTTAAACTGTTTAGACTTTAGAATTTTCCAAAAATTAAATTCTACAAAAAAAACTTATTATGCACCAACTAGGCGAATAATATGCGACATATGTATTTCAGAGAATAAAAGATCGAACAGAAATTCCTACACTACTGCTTTTACAGTCGCTTCAATCCCAGCCGACTACAAAGGTAAAAACAAAAAATCGAAGGACCAGCCTAACAAAAGGTATGACGAGGGAGCCGACAAGCTACCACAGCTGTCAAACTCCAGAAAGAGGAGCCGTGGGCTGAGCTTGTTTGTGGAGTTCCAGGTAAAACTTCTGCATAAGCTCGGTCCCGACCACCACTCTCTCAATCGATGGGCTCAAACGGGTTCGGGGAAGAGATCCCCGTCGACCAACCACGATCCTATGTCAGGAAAACCTGGCCGACCTTCAACCTTCCCACAGTTGATCCGGCAATACCCGGGCCCAGAGGTTTGATCTTCCTCGTCGCTGTCTCGGCATATATATTTCTTCCGGGGGCCACGTTAATAAAGTTAGATAGCGGAATTTCCGCTCGTTGATTTTTTTTTCTCCAACGAATTTGGAAGGTTAAGAGTTCTCAATTCGGACACAGTAATTGTAAAGAATGGCCTCACGGGTCGAAAGAAAGAATTTTTGTAATTCTGGTTTATCTCCGGTGAACTGCTTCTCATATAAAATAGAAGAAAATAACGTAGGGCCATTACCAAAGAGTTCTGGTGGACGGAAGGGAATAAAGAGAAGGGGCATGAGATAAGGATCGAAGATTACACACTTCATGTAGACGGAGGAAACAACGTTTCGAAAAGTGGAAAAGACGCCTCGAAATAGGCTGTAACGTTCCAACTGTCAGCAGTTTCAAAATTTCAAAAAATTTATTATGCACCAACTCGGGGAATAATATGCGACGTTTGTATGTCGCAATTTTGTATATCGCAGAATAAAGAATTTCAAAAAAAAAATCGAGTAGAAGTGCGAATGGGGTATGCGAGCAATATGCGTCAATTCGCATAACTAAAAGACGAAAGAAAAAATAAATAAACTTTCGAGTAGAAGTGCGAAGGGGGTATACGAGCAATATGCGGCAATTCGCATACCCCCTCCATAACTGAAAGATGAAAGAAATAAAAAAGAAATAAAAATAAACTTTCGAGTAGACGTGCGAATAAGGTATGCGAGCAATATGCGGAAATTCGCATAACTGAGAGATGAAAAAAATAAAAAATAAACTTTCTTGTAGAAATGCAAATGGGGTATGCGATTTCGCATACCCCCTATAACCCCTTCGCATATACCCCTTAAAAGTCCCTAAACCCTAAACCCTAAACCAATACTTGATTTTATATTTTATGATATAATAGTCTATTCTTTAAATTACTGTTCATTATGTATAAAATAGTCATTGTTATATTTTTTAATAAGTGGCTTTATTCTATTATCACTTTCAAACATAATCATCATCTTAACAATATTTATCTATATACCTTAACTCCTAATCCACATTTTATCTAAACTTGAGCTTGAACATTGTTATATTTTTTAATAGTAATAAGTGATTTTAGTCTATTGTCACTTTCAAACATAATCATCAAATTAACAATATTTATCTATATATCTTAACTCCTAATCAACATTTTATCTAAGATTAAGCTCAAACATTGTTATATTTTTTAATAAGTGGCTTTCTTCTATTGTCACTTTCAAACATAATCACATTAAACAATATTTATCTATATACCTTAACTCATAATCCACATTTATCTAAGATTGAGCTTGAACATTATTATATTTTTTAATAAGTGGATTTCTTCTATTATCACTTTCAAACATAATCACATTAACAATATTTATCTATATACCTTAACTCATAATCCACATTTTATCTAAGATTGAGCTTGAACATGTTATTATTTTTTTTTTTTTTTTTGGTCGAAACGATGGAATGCTATATAAAATCAGGAAAAAATGTACAATGCAATCCGGAACAAGTCCCACAAGACAAAGACAAACTTAGAGGCACATTAAAAAATGGCCTAGAACCTCACATCAACAAACAAAAAGCAAAAACTTTAGGAATACGAACCACTGCCCAACGGCCTAGCCTTCTTCCCAAAGAAAAACCAAAATAAAAAACAGCACAAACACTTAACTAACTGGAGCAAAACCATGAAAAGAATTCTTAGCCTTGCAAAATCCATTCAGTCCGAATGAGCAGCCTTGACTACCAGATGGATTGGGACCAGAGTTTTCTGAAAAAGCCAAAGGTTGCGAGTCTTCCACATCCACCATAGCAAATAATTCGTGAGTTGGATCCTGAAGTTAGATGTTTCAGACGAAGATAGAGAGCAGATTTGATTCCACCAGTTTTTGAAAGAGTCAGAATGATGGATAATGCCCCTCCAAGAAACAGGAGCAATCTCCCATAATCTAACAGCTCGATTACACTCCAGCAACAGATGTTCTACTGATTCATGCCCTTCTCCACAGCATTTGCAGATAGTGTCAATAGATAGACCTTTCTTTTTTAGATTAAGCAAAGTGGGCAAAGAACTAGTGAGGCATTTCCAGATGAATATTTTGATCTTACCTAGAATCTTGAGTGACCAGCTTCTTGTCAGAGATTTAGACAATTGCATTCTTGAGTTACTGCTTTCTGGTTGATCAATTAAATGCACCTTCTGATTGGCCAAGTGAGAGTATATACTTGAGACAGAAAATTTTCCTTTCTTGTCTAGACTCCAATATAATCTGTCTTTGGAATTTGGCCTCAGGGAAGAAATAGCCAAAATGGCATTGCTATCCTCTTCAGAAAAGACTTGCTTCACAAGCCATTGGTTCCAGTTTAGGCCATCAGGAAGAATAAGATCCTTGACAAAGATGAGATGACCCCTGGCAAGGTTCAAAAGAGTTGGCTTGGTTTTAGAGTAGTTTGGAATCCAGTTATCCTCTTCAATTCTAGTCTCAGCTCCACCTCTAATTTCAGTCATAAGCCATTTAGAGAAGGTAGGCAGAGTATCAAGCCAACAGCTCCATAACCAAGAGCAATTTTGAGATTTAACCGCCTGAAGGATGGAAGAATTTGGAAAATATCTATCTTTCAAGACTTTGCTGACAAGGAGATCAGGCTGAGAGACAATTCTCCAAAGTTGCTTGCAAATTAAGGCTACATTGAAAAGCTGGATATCAAGAAATCCCATACCTCCATTCTATTTTGACTGAGCCATTTTGCACCAGCTTTTCCAGAAAATGCAACTTGAGTCAGCATCCTTAGAATTCCACCAAAATCTGGCACAGAGACTGGAAATTTCTTTGCAAAGGGTTAGAGGAAGCCTGAAACATGACATAGGAAATATTGGAAGAGCTTGAATCACAGACTTAAGGAGAGTTTCTTTGCCTGCAGAAGAAAGAAGTTTGGACTGCCAGCCTTGAAGTTTGCTCCTGATAGAATCCACTAAATATGAGAATACCTCTTTCTTGGATTTGCCAATTCCAAGTGGTAATCCCAGGTATCTGGTGGATCTGTGGCAAGTGATACCACTCAAAACTGAACATACTCTGGATTTAACATGAGCTGGAGAATTCTTGCTAAAGAAAACAACGGACTTGTGGAGATTCACTGCTTGACCAGTAAAGAGCTTGTACTTTTGCAAGATATCCCTCAGAATACCAGCATGGTGAGCATCAGCCTTACAGAACAATAATGAGTCATCTGCAAAGAGCATATGAGAAAGAAGAGGACCATTCTTAGAGAGTTTCAGTCCCTGCCACAGACCAGAGTTCACAGCATCAATAATTAGAGCAGATAACAATTCAGCCATAATGATGAAAAGAAAGGGGGAAAGAGGATCCCCTTGTCTAATGCCTGTGGATGGTTTAATGTAGCCTGAAACATTGCCATTGACCTTGACTGAGATAGTGGAGGAGGAAATACAGACCATAATTAGCTTCACAAAGTCATTAGTGAAACCCATTTTGATCATTATCTGTTGCAAGCTAAGCCACTCCACTCTGTCAAATGCTTTCATAAGGTCAAGTTTAATGGCCATAAAATGATGTTTGCCTGAGGAAAGTCTGTTCAGATAGTGGAAAGCTTCCTGAGCGATAATCACATTGTCTAGCAATTGCCTCTCTTACAGAAAGGCAGACTGATATATGCTAATGCAGGACTGTAAGCAAGTCTTCAGTCTAAGAGCAAGAATCTTGTAAAGCACTTTGTAGACAACAGTACACAGGCTAATATGACGAAATTGACTTAGAAATTCAGGCAGAGAGATCAATTAAAGAATTGTATGGTTCCAGTACTGCAACAATTGTTTAGACTGAAAGAAACTTTTGATTGCAGAAACAAAATCATCTTGAATTAAATCCCAAAAATGCTGATAAAACATAGCATGCATACCATCTTCACCAGGGGAGTTGCAAGGATCAAGGCTGAAGAGAGTAGATTTAATCTCAGCAGCATCCACCGGTTGAGTAAGAACTTGATTCATATCCTCAGTTATTGTTTTAGGAATCAGATGGATAATAGCTTCACCCCCTAGAGTCCCTTCAGATGTAAAGAGATGAGAGTAAAAATCAGATATGTGGTCTTCCATGTCCTTTTGAGTGAAAAATTCCTCCTCCCTTGCAGAGACCAATCTGGTGATTGCATTTAGCTTCCTTCTGTGTTGGACAAAGGCATGGAAAAATTTTTTGTTCCCATCTCCTTCTTTGAGCCACTTAAATTTGGCTTTTTGCTGCCAGAAGAGTTCTTCAAAGTGATGAGCTGAATTGAGGTCTTTCCTAGTTCTCTCCCAGTCATTCCAATTAGAGGAGGTCTTGTTTGCTCTGAGATCTTCCAGTTTCTGAGTAAGAGATTGGATCAGAAGCTGATTTTTGGTGTGAAAGGAAGAGCTCCATTGGAGAAGAGCCACCCTGGTGAGTTTGACTTTCTCTTTAAGTTTGAAGAAAGAAGTTCCTTGCACCGATGATTTCCAAGCCCTGTGAACTGTTTCAGAGAATCCAGCCATGCCTATCCATCTTTTATCAAAAGAGAATTTCTTAGGAGGCTTAGCACTTGGATCTCCTGAATTAAGAATAAGCAGAGAATGATCTGAGGAGCTTTTCACAATGTTCAGAACTTTAGCATTTAGAGAAGATAACATCCAGTCCACAGAGGCAAAAACTCTGTCCAATTTTTCTTCCACAACATCCTCAGCATTCCTGTTATTGCACCAGGTATATTGATAGCCAATCATTTGGACTTCCTCCATTTCCATGTTATTTATGAAAGAATTGAACCCTTTGAAGCTGGAATTATTTCTGATAACACCCCCCATTTTCTCAGCATTTGAGCAGATATCGTTCCAATCCCCTGCGGCAAACCATTTCTGTCCCCATGAAGGTTTCAAAGACTCCAGAGTATCCCATTGAATAGCTCTATTAATCCTTGAAGAGGAAGCGCATTTTTTAATAATTGGTTTTATTCTATTATCACTTTCAAACATAATCACATTAACAATATTTATCTATATACCTTAACTCATAATCCACATTTTATCTAAGATTGAGTTTGAACATTGTTATATTTTTTAATAAGTGGCTTTATTCTATTATCATTTTCAAACATAATTCATCACATTAACAATATATATTTATATACCTTAACTTCTAATCCACATTTTATCTAAGATTGAGCTTGAACATTGTTATATTTTTTAATAATTGGTTTTATTCTATTGTCACTTTCAAACATAATCATTAAATTAACAATATTTATCTATATACCTTAACTCTTAATCCACATTTTATCTAAGATTGAGCTTGAACATTGTTATATTTTTTAATAAGTGGCTTTCTTCTATTGTCACTTTCAAACATAATCACATTAAACAATATTTATCTATATACCTTAACTCCTAATCCACATTTTATCTAAGATTTAGCTTGAACATTGTTATATTTTTTAATAAGTGGCTTTCTTCTATTGTCACTTTCAAAACATAATCACATTAAACAATTTTTATCTATACCTTAACTCCTAATCAACATTTTATCTAAGATTGAGCTTGAACATTGTTATATTTTTTAATAAGTGGCTTTCTTCTATTGTCACTCTCAAAACATAATCACATTAAACAATATTTATCTATATACCTTAACTCATAATAAACATTTTATCTAAGATTGAGTTTGAACATTCTATTGTCACTTTCATTTCATTATTGTTTATCATTCACTTGCAACTTAATTTCATTCTTCTTCGACCTTGTGGCACTGCTCTAGTAATTCATTGGGCGGGATTTTTTTTCCCTCCATAATTACAGGTATGCAAATGATATGCGATTTATCGCACATTGTTCGTCGTGCTGCGAATAAAGGTTGGCAGGTTGAATCTTTTCGACTCTCAATTAAATGACAGTCTTCGGTGCATTAAAAATATTTATTTATTTTACATATATGTTTTTAAACAGATATGCGAAACAGAATGCAATTTACTGTCAATTCGTTATGCGAATGAAGTGCAATTCGTCGCATTTTGTTCGCAGTTCTGCGAATTTGAAGAGTCGAATCTTCTCCAAAACGTCCCCTCAGTCTTCGGCGCATAATAACGGCGCATATATCAAAGAAGGATAGATATCTTCTTGAGTATATCTTCTTTAACCAGATATGCAAAATCATTTATTGTCAATACGTTATGCGAATGAAGTGCGATTCATCGCATTTTGTTCGCAGTTCTGCGAATTTGAAGAGTCGCTCCGAAACGTCCCCTCAGTCTTTGGCAAATTAATAATTACGCGTGTATCAAGGAGGATAGATATCTTCTTTAACCAGATATGAAAAATCATTTATTGTCAATAGTTATGCGAATGAGGTGCGATTCATCGCATTTTGTTTGCAGTTCTGCGAATTTGAAGAGTCGCTCCGAAACATCCCCTCAGTCTTCGGCAAATTAATAACGATTCGCGTATCAAGGAGGATAGATATCTTCTTGAGTCTTGTATAAAAGGTAGCTGAGATGAGACAATTGAATTAGGATCAGGACCATTTTCTCAACATTCTTCAACTCTTGACTTTCCTCAACAAGTCCGTACAATGATCCCACGTCTCCCTTTCTCTATCGTAGCCTCCTCAATCTAGTATACCTCGAGAGTCCAAGCACTCACCCTGGAGATCCCACGTCTGCCCAAGCACATGGTCGCCTCACATTGGAAGCTAAAAACACTAAAGGCTGAAAAAGCTGTAGGTGACCATGTGTTTGGGAAGACGTGGAATCTTCGGCGAATTGCTTGGTCTTTCGGGGTTTACTAGATTGAGGCGCCTACGATGGCGAAAGGGTGCACTCCTTCAAAGACAAAGGTGTTTGTTCTTCCGGCGTATACTAGATTGAGACTTTCAAATGTTTAACGAAAGTTAATAAGGGATGGCGAATTCGTTCATCTCTCAGACCAACTTGCCGAGCTCCCCATTTTCCTCAACCTTCGGCACAGTCATCCAATTGCTTCTGATCTTTCAAGTTGCTGTCCAACTCGCTGTTTTAGCCTCCTCTATCTAGTATTTCGTTTGTGTCGTTGTAAGGTTACTTGTTCACTATTTCAGTCGATGTAAAGTAGTTGAGTCCATGTAAAATTGCGACGTACATGCATCGCATATTATTCACCTATAAAAAATTAGTCGATGTAAAGTAGTTGAGTCGATGTAAAATTGCGACATATATACGTCGCATATTATTCGCAGAATTGGTGCATAATTAATTTTATAAATTTATTTTGTTTGAAAGGTCTATCTGTGAATTAATAATAAATTGAAGACTACTATTAGGCGAATGAACCTGCGATTATTACTCGAAACATTTCTGCATAAAAACCGCATAACACTCGTACTATAACGAACAACATATATTTTTTATATTGTTTTTATAAATTTTCTATTCTGCGACGTACAAAATTGCGACATACAAACGTCGTATATTTTTCGAAGAGTTGGTAAATAATAATTTTTGGAAAATTCTTGTTCTTTGACTAAATTAATAATAAATTGAAAAAAACTATTAGGTGAAAGAAGCTGTGCGTAACACTATTCGAAATGTGTTTGCATATTGATACATTATGCGAGGTTTATATGGATATGCGATTCGTAAATATATGAAAAAATACTCATAATCGATAATTATCTAGCCTTATAGATTTGGATATGCGAATCGTAAATTATGCGAACATATGTCGCATACTCGTAAATGATGCAGTTTGGATATGCGATAATCTAATTACGCGACAGTTTTTCACATATCCTAAATGATGCGGTTGTCTGGCCTGAATATGCGATTACAAAATATAGATTTACTTTTTTTTCATTACGTTATGCGAACACAATGCGATTTATCGCACTTTGTTACCAGCTCTAGATTTGGATATGCGAATCGTAAATTATGCGAACATATGTCACATACTCGTAAATGATGCAGTTTGTATATGCGATAATCTAGTTATGCGACAATTTTTCACATATCCTAAATGATGCGGTTCATCTGGCCTGGATATGCGATTACAAAATATAAATTACTTTTATTTTTTTCATTATGTTATGCGAACACAATGCGACTTATCGCACTTTGTTACCAGTTCTAGATTTGGATATGCGAATCATAAATTATGTGAACATATACCGCATACTTGTAAATGATGCAGTTTGAATATGCGATAATCTAATTACGCGAAAGTTTTTCACATATCCTAAATGATGCGGTTGATCTGACCTGGATATGCGATTACAAAATATAAATTACTTTTATTTTTTTCATTACGTTATGCGAACACAATGCGATTTATCGCACTTTCTTACCAGTTCTAGATTTGGATATGCGAATCGTAAATTATGCGAACATATGTCGCATACTCGTAAATGATGCAGTTTGGATATGCCGCTTTCCATTTTTTTCCGCAAACGTGCGCCTCCTTGGGTTTTTTTTTT
>CACSLK010027831.1:11348017-11395508 GCA_902706635.1 Striga hermonthica
TTTTTTTTTTGTCTGCGATCGAAAGATAGAGTTTTGAGAAGTGAATGGTTAATTATTCAACAAAGAGAATGAAAGGTTATTAAATACAGATATCATTTAAAGCTAGGTAGATATACATCAACTCGACAACTAAATGAGGAAGCATGCAAATGGTCATAGTTTTTTACGTGTAAATGCAGACAATCAATGAATGCGGTGCGTAACTTATGCGAATAATATACGAAGTACTTTTGATTTTCATATGCGGTGCAGACGATCAACCAACGCGGTCCATATGGATATGCGAAAAAAATGGCGGACACCTGTCTATCGTGATTGACCTACTTCACCGTGCAAAAGTCGATTTTTTCTTTCCTTTGTATGCTCAACCAGTGCTTCGTAAATTATGCGACTTTCGATTTGAATATACGATTCGTTAATTATGCAGTTGAAAACTAGGCGAATTAACCTGCGAATTAACCCAGTTGTGCGATTATTATGGGATATGATATGGGAATCGCACAATCAACCCAATTGTACGATTATTATGGGACATGTTATGCGAATCGCGCAATCAACCCAGTTTCACTACTTTCTGTTAGTCAATCGTGTGCAGGTCACAACTTTTAGGGCACCAACACAGTAGTTTTCTCGTTAAAAGTATTGTTTCCGTTAAAGTGCCTTAGAATTAAAAACTCCAATGAGGTACATAACATTACATACCGTCTCCATCTTCATCTAAATTGTCATGGAATGGACGTGATGGACAAGATGACGATTTGTGACATGTTTCTTACAAGTACGACATCTCCTCGGGCGTCTCGATGTTTTTCTTGGATGAGGAGTTGGTGCGTTTTGACCTTCTTCATTTGAAAAAAAGTCATTAACACCATCATATAGAGGGATTTCGCCCTGTTATGCCCGGTGACCCCGCACCGAGAGCACATCTGCTGACGCCGTACTCGACGTGATGATCCTTCTCCAGTGGAATATCGTTGAGTCTGTGGCCTACCTGCTTGTTTTGGATCATTTGGCGGAATTACCTTTATACACATAATTTCCGGGGGCAAGTGTCATTCATCCGAATGCGGGACGGGGTTAATGGAGCTTTGGTACATCCTTTCAACCGAGTAAGTTTTGTAATGGTCATTAACGAAATCCATTATATCTAACCCAACTTCCCTGTTATGTATCATAAATTTGCACATCATATTAGATTATAACTTTTTTATTTATTTATTTTTTTTTAAAGAAAAAAACGATAATGTTGTTTGGTAAACATTACGAATGGTCGTAGATGCATGTAAGCAAGGTAGTAGAACTGTTTCAAACACACAACACTCACATGTTCTTGCCTCTAAATCTACCATGTAGGATAGTGTTTCTTCCATAACCTTATAACGTTGCATGCTGAGTGTGGTAATGGATAGAGTATCACCTTTCTCGAACAAAGGATCCAGTCGCAATTGAGTCCACTACGTTAGCGGATGATTGCGACCCTCGGCGGATGCACGCCGAATAGCAAATCATTTCTCTATCATTGCCCGAACACACTCCAACAACGAGCAAACGGGTAACATCCTGGCCCATAGGAGTTTGTGTTCAAACTTTTGCAAGAATTGGATGTCATGAATCCATAGCGCCGTACAGGTGTAAAACACCTCACCCAAGCATTTACCGAAATTTCATTACTTAGCTTCTTAAATGCTTCGAGTTTTAGGCTTTGGATGGATGACATGTAAGGATAGAAGTTTTCACGCCGATAACAATATGTCGCCTTGTAAAATATGTCCAAGACAGATTTCCCAAAAGGCCTCATTTGTTTTGTGATGTGATAATCGCAAAATGAATGATGCGCCTCGGGGAACACTATTGGGACAGAATGTATGATAGACTCATGTCTATCCGATACGATGAGGAGGTTATCAGGACAACCATAGGCCGTTTTCAATTGAGTCAAAAACCAACTCAAAGTCTTACGTCACTCTAGATCACCAATGCCAATTGCGAGGGGAAAGATTTGGTGATTCCCGTCCAATGTGGCTGCAACAAACATAATGCCCTTGTATTTTTCCTTCAAGTGCGTACCATCTATCACAATCACCAGGACACCAGCTCGTTGGAAGCCCTCAATGCTAGCTCCTAGAGCAAAGAACAAGTTTTTGAATACCTCGCCATCTCATTGCAGTTGGAAAAATATACCTGGATTACGAACACGCAACATGTGCAAGTAACCGGGAAGCCGCCCCCATGATTCTTCATGACCTCCATAAACTTTTTCAAAAGTATGGTGTCTTGCTCGGAGGGACACATTGTAGCTGATCGACAAACCATGCTCCTCCCGCATTTGTTCAATAATTCTCCGTGTAGATACCGTCTGAGGATTTGTCTGGATAGTTGGTGCGTAAATATGAGCGAGAACCTTGGAATTAGCCGAACGGTGTCGATTGTGCGTCAAACTCCCTTCGGATGTATGCTCGAGTTTGAAAGTAGTGATTCTCCGTACATTTCGTCTTGCCCTTGCACATAACTTGTAAGAACACCCTTCGTGCTGACAAATATATAGTAACCTAGAAGTGCAGGATTTGGGTGTTCGCACTCAACTTTTTGTTGCAAGTGATACAGTTGGATGGCACAAATCAACTCTTCTTTCGAAAGGAAGACAGACCCCAAAGATAATTCTATATTGTTCGAGGGTAAGTGGATGGGTTGTCTATCTGATCCAGTTGTCGTGGCTGGCATAGGAAGGGACCACATTCGTGGCTCAACGTCGTATTGCCGAGTGCTACCTCGATTCATATATGCAAGACTTTCAACCTCAATAAGGTCGGTAATTAATCTTAGCTCTTCAATATGCTCGCAATACCACGCCCTGAAAAGCTTGAACATTTGCTTCTCATTGATCTCTTTGTCTTCGTGGCCTGAGTCATCATTGTGCGTGTTGGTTTGTCATCATTATTATCATCGTCACGAGAATAACCTGGTTGGTTCGAATAACCCGCGGTTTGATTATCAGCGCCACAAGGATATCAAATATGTGTAAATGAACTAGGGCCTGCTTGATGTGAATATGGAGCCTCGTGGGAAAATGCAGAACTACCAACACCAAAAGAACTAGGAAATACACCTTGGGACGCCATAATTTGCGTCAAGCTTTGTTGCGTCGTCCTTGGAATCCCTACATTTACTCGTTTCTCCAACTCCACGTAAATGTTGGGATTTTTTTGTTCTTCAATCAGCTCTAAGATATCCTCACTGGATTCGATTTTCATCTTCACAACTCTTTCCCTTCCATCAAATACTGCCCACAATATGTACTCAAAATTACAAGGATCCGCCTTCAATAATACTTGAACACGAGAAACTACTTCAGAATACATTTGTCGGTCGTAATTTATTCTCATCAGCTCTGCCACTCCACCAAGATATGAACCATCGGAAAACGTACCACCATATCTCACACATACTTTAACACGGTTGCTAGCCATTCAAATAAGTGAATAACAAAAGGAATTAAAACGAAAGATACAGAAAAATGCAGTAGATGAATGGTGCAAACGTTAAATTGTTAGAGATCACTGTTTTTTGCATGCATGATAAATGCACAGACAAAATCCTCACATGTGAAAAAGCAGTCAATTAATGAGGTGCGTAACTTATGCGACTGATATGCGATCAAATTCCGAATAGTCGTAAAATTGTCATGTCGATATTGCCCTGCGAAAAAATGGCGCATAATCGTCAAATAAATTATGCTTTATTCGATTTGGTTATGCGATTCTTCAATATGCAAGCGAAAAAATGTCGCATAATTGTCAATTATCCGGCGGATATATGCGAAAGTTTTTCGCATATTAGTAAATTATGCGATTGACTTGGATATGCAATAACAGAAAATGCGAATTCAACAAATTGTGCAAATTATATGCGAAATATTTTCGCATAGTCATATATTTGCAAGGTCGATATAGCCCTGCGAAAAGAAGGCGCATAATCATCGTAAATTATGGTGTATTCGATTTGTATATGCGATTCTTAAAACTGCATAAGATGTTCACATATTTGTAAATTATGCGTTTGATGTGGATATGCGATTAAAAAAATGCGAAATGTTTTCGCATAGTCATAAATTATGCGGCCGGTTGGATATGCGTTGGTTCATTTGGACATGCGAGTGTAATATCTCATAGCATTTCGTGAATTTTGGGGTGTAAAAGAAGTTATTTGACATGGTGGTATGTAAAAGAAAGAATAGTTATAAAACAGGGTAAAAAAAGATTTTGACCCTTGTAAAATTATGAGGGGAAAGGAAAAACCGAGAAAGAAAAGATCTGCTTTTAATTTGTTTTGTTAAAAAAAAAGAAGATAATTTATTTGTTTTGTTTAAAAAAAAAAAGAAGACAATTTATTTACATTCTTCAGTCTTAGTAAGCCTTCTCCGGATTTACCCGGTGTAAGATATCACATTGTTCGAGGAACCCTAGGCCGGAATAAAGAATCGTCAACAAGGGCGTTCTTGTGCGTTGTGCAGTAACGGGATCAACCTTTTTCGGCTGTAAGAATATATATCCCTCCCTATATATTAATTCAAAACGTGTTGGGCCTAGATGGCAGATTCTCACGCTTCGGATGCTGACATGGCGAAAATCTATGCTTCGTGATGTTATTTTTATATTATTTTTGCTCTAGAGTTAGGTTTGGTATTAGACATAAATAACTATACTCATATATTCATTAACTCAACACTCATGTTGAACATGGGTATTAATACTAGTAGATGTTGATTTGTGAATGATTTTGATGTTCAGTTGATGTTTATCAATAATATATGTTTAGCCTAGATCACATGATGCAATAATATCAACTTATAATAAACTACAAATCAACTTAATATAAATATAAATAAGAAAAAGTTCCGAAATTTTCAATAAAAATACATTCTTTAAACAAAATTGAAATATTTTTAAATTTCTTTATGATAAAAAAAAATGGTAATAAAAATGTAAATTAGCCGTATTCTTTCAGTCGCTCAGTATGTGCATTCAGCCAACTCCAGCAAATGAGATGGACCATCGGGAGCCAACTTCACAATAATTGAAAGCATCAATAAAATAATTCCAATATGCACTTTTCTAGAACACTCACAGCAGATCCAAACATTTGCTTCTCCATACTAAACAACATAACAAACATGTCTAACTTCATCCCAAATACCAGCAGCTGCAAAATGCCTAGTGATTTTCCTAAATGGTAGTCAAGAATCGACGGCCCAAGCCCCCAACAAGCCATCACACCTAGTCTCGACGCCTTCACTCGGTCACTCCTAGTATCTACGACTATACACAAACTTGTGTATCAAAATTGTCTACCATCACGAAAGCGCAAGAAAATTTGCATCGTCTAGGTAATTATAACAGCACCAGATGTCTATTTCTATTTTACCTTTTTATTTATTCCACCTTCCGAAAAAAAAAAAAAAAAAATCATCCACATGATGGAAATCGGAACAGAAAATCAGAAATGCCGATATTTATGGTTTTGAGTACTCAAAAACAAGACCCTCAGCCACACTCCTCGCCCTTGCTTGCCCAAAAAGCTTACTTACTATAGCGAGTGCAAAATCTGTTGCAGTAGAAAGTCCCTTGCACGTGACCACTTTCCCGTCAATAACTACTCGGGCATCATTTACAGTGTTGTTAAGCATGCTAATGACCGAAGGATGAGCTGTGGCTCGTTTATCCTGTTTTAGTCACAGGAAATGTTTAAATGCAATAACCTACTTCAAAATGTAAAAACAGAACACTTAGGACTGATCACGAAAATCGGGACCATGAGGTTCGGCCTAATTATTGGCAAAGCCGACTTACTGTATTCCTGAATTTATTACACCCCAAATTTGTGAAATTTGAAATATGGAAGCTAACATCAAAATGGAAGCCTAGACCTCTAGGATCATATTGTAATTCATTATAAATATTGAGATGAAAGTACTACCTTTAGCAAACCTTGTCTGTGGAGGATTGTGGGTGAAGAACACATTGCACCCAGGATCCTCCCACCCAATTGTTGTTCTTTCAGTAACTTCTTTAGAATACGAGACTTGTGTAGCTTCTCAGAACCTAATTTTCCTCCCTTAAATGAACAAGAAAGGAATACTTTATTAGCGCGTATTAGGAGGTCTCTTAAAAGGAAACACAACTCAAAGAAACTCCAGAGGGTTTGTTTAGCACCTCAACTTCTCAAAGGGTCTTTTCTATTACTAGATTTTTTAAGGTAACAAACAGTTATTTATTGCATTAATATGAACCCCAATATGGCACTTTAAGGCCCCTCCATCACTATTTTCGCAATAATAAATTTCCCTAAATCATGGAGTATATACCCATAAATTTGGGAAGGAAGAATCTTAAAACAGATTTGGTCTAATGTACCATTAATGTAAATAATTCAAAATGAAAACTTAAAAATTTTGCAAGCCGCTCGACCAAGGAATATATAAAAACAAATCACGAGTGAAACACAGAATGCTCATATAAGGGAAAAACGAAGTTTTAAATTTTTTAGCCTTACCGGCAGGATGATTAGATCATAAACCAAATTAGCAGCATCGCTGATCATTGTGTCTGCAATAATTTTAGTGCCACTTGTCGCCAAAACCTGCAATGATTTTTCAACTGAGGCAATTGTGACATTTGCTTTTGCTCGTCTTAGAATATCCACAACAGTCACCACTTCAATTTCTTCGGACCCAGTGGCAACTGGAATGAGAACCTGTGGAGTTCAACAGAAAAAGTTTTGGAAATTATTCGGACATAGAGATGGGTTGGGCAAATGTAGAACTTCAAAATCCTCTCTAACCGGTAAGGTTGACAACATACAATACATACAATTCTGAACTTAAATACCTGAGGAGCGTGATCGAGGGACCACGAGACCTCATCAAATTCTTCTTTTCTAGAATTATCATCAGCAAGATTTAGTAGCTGTGCAGACGAGATGAGCAAAGTGAGCAAACTGTTACCTCCAGCTGGTTAAGCAAAAGTTAGCAACTAATACAAGCAACCCAATCCGAGAAAGAGTTATCAGCTTTGAATGATCTCTCTTTTAAACTTCTCACTTGCTGATTGAACAGAAAATATATCAATCATTAAAAAATATTAGTTCAGTATTTATTTGGCATAAAGGAAATGTTTAACTGGGACAAATGTGATTCAATTGTTTATAACCAAAACTAATTCTTGTTTTCTTACCATTGAGACACATACTTCTTTAGCCACTGACTCACCCAAGAGTTGTTCCACCAATGATACAGAAAACTGAAAACAAGTTCCGGGTCCTCGGCTAGTTGTTAGCTCGCCTGACACTTGTAAATTTGATTTGACTGCCCAAAAGGTCGGAAGCTTATCCATAAATGCAGGGTGACAAGTCACCTAACAGAACAAAATAAGAGAAAATTAGTGAGCCACCATATGCAGAGAGTTGATTTCTCCTTTTTCATTCTTAGTAATTGCAAGAAACTCCTGTAGTAAATATCAAACATGTTGAAATTTACCTTTTTCCTCCTAAGTAGTCCCCAAGGCAAAAGTGTAACAGCAGGGGCAGCACAAATGGCTGCATAAGGCCTCTGAGCCTCCGCATGTTTTTTCGTGATGTCTTGCAAAATTTGGCAGTCCCTCAAACGTGTAGAGCCCGGCATCCCTCCCTAGTCAGATACAATGATTGCCGAGTCACTAGTATAAATTGAAATAACAAGCAACCCTTGAAGTCTGTATTTCATTTTCTTGCTATTTTTCTTTATGAAAGAACGCATCAAAGATGTAATATGTCAAAATTACATTTACCTGTTACTCTGTCGAGGTTCATGTGTTTTACATGTTACATGCCTAGGCTATGCTACCGCAGCAATAATATCGTAAGATAATTGAATTCGTTTCCTAATTAGGCTAACTTAATGGTAGCAACTGTAGTTATCCCTCAAAACTACACCCCTGATTGAGAGAAACAAACTGTGAAAGCCTTACAGTCCACAACAACCAAATGTCCAAATTTACATGAATCTTCCATCTAAAATTCCAGCGTCTAATTTTGGCACCCAAGAAGTCAAATGAAGCATAGACAAATGACCTTCACGTGTGCGCGTACGCGCCCACACACACACACACACTCAAAATAACAATAACAATATCAACAATAACAGATGATAAAATCAAAAATAAGGTTAAACCGGAGCTTCAAAGCAACTGACCGGAAGGGCAATGAGATCAAAAGTTTGATCACAACAAGAAGAGATAGTTTCATCGGCCACCAGCCTCGTGCCACTGGATGCCTCAACCTCCAATTTCCCCTCAACTGAAGCAACTGTCACATTTGCACCTGCTCTTCTTAAAACATCAATCATTATCACTGCCTCCATTTCTTCGGTCCCGAACCCAATTGGCACCAGAATCTGTATAGAACAGTCACACTAAGGCCGGTTTCTACATTATAAAAGCTACCAGTAAACAACTAAACTTGAACCTCCTTATTAGAGAAAATTTACTCTACTACTCAATACGCTCCAGCACAAAATTCAAAATCTTCGGAAATTTAGGAAGGGGGAGAACAAATTCCAAACGTACAAATTCACTTAAAAAACCCCACCAAAACAAAAGTTGAACTGGAAATTGGGACCTTTTTCTGAGGAACTGGAGATGAAGGATTTGGAGTGGGATTGAGAGGTGACGAATCTTTGACGCGCTTTGGGGAGCGTTGTTTGGTAGCTGCCATCTTCTGTGCCGTAGAGCTTTGAGTAGCTGCCCGTGTTGAGAAATTTGAGTACAAAACGGTAGAAATGACCGGCGGGGCTCTGTTGGCAGGCACCGGAAACACAGTCGGGACAGACAGCATCCTCATCCTCCTTTCTCTATCTCTTCACCAAATACTTCATAGTGGATTGACCGCAAATAATTAGGTGTGCTAGGTGTGCCAGGGTAGAGGGTGAACACATGTTAAAAAAAAAAAGGTGAGTAGCCTTAAATTGCAATTCTTGTTCAATTTCCAGTCCCACGCGCAGAGAGAGAAGGGGAGAAAAAAGGCGGTAAAAAATTGCACTCCCTTCCGCTAAAATTGGGCTCATTTTTCAAGGCAAAAAAACTTCTTCACTCCAGTTCTTCTCTTCTGAAGGCAATTGTCGATTTTTTCTTCTGCAAAACTGAATTTTCCGATGGTGATATTAGAAGATCTAGACGCAGCCCCTGAGTTTTGTAATCATGAAAATGAACATGTTCATTTTGATCTGGAGAATGAACATGTTCATTTTGGAGATGGAAGTGTAGTTGGGTCTTCCAATCTGGAAAAAAGTGTAGTTGGGTCTTACAATCTGGAAACAATTTCTTTATTTGAGGATGAACATGTTCATTTTAATGAAACCGCTGTAATATCGATTGATGAAGACGATGAACATGTTGATTTTGGAGATGGAAGTGTAGTTGGGTCTTCCAATCTGGAAAAACGTGTAGTTGGGTCTTGCAATCCGAAACAATTTCATTATTTGAGGATGAACATGTTCATTTTAATGAAACCGCTGTAATATCGATTGATGAAGACGATGAACATGTTGATTGTAATGAAACCCCGGTAATATCCATTGATGAAGCCAATAATTCTGTGGTTGAAACGGGTGAAGGCGCAGGTAATTCAGAAAACATGTTCATTCTACAATCACATATGTTCATTTCATAATGCAAGATACTCATATAAACATGTTCATTTTTGTATATAAACATGTTCATTTCATTTTGTAGAAAAAGTTCATTTTGGTTTTTAACATGTTCATTTCATTTTGTTTTTACATATGTTCATTTTCTATATGCGTATGTTCATTTAGTTATTGAACATGTTCATATATTAAATAGGTGTTTATTCTTTGTTTTGGAAAAGCTCGATATAGAATGTATACATGTTCATTTATTAACTCAACATATTCATTTCCTAACGGAACATGTTCATATTTTTGTAGAGATCGATGATGAAAAATTGCTTGGGATGAAATTTAATTCCTTGGAAGATGCTTATGAATTCTACAATTCATATGCGAAGAGACATGGTTTTGGAGTTAGAAAATTCAGGTGAAGAAAGAAGAAAGATGATATTGTATATCGCAAATAATTTTGTTGCAATAAGCAAGGGTTTAAAAGCAAAGTGGGCAAAGAGAGGAGTTATACAAAATTAGAAACGCGGGTTGGTTGCAAGGCAATGATTCAGCTTCTTTTTTATGGTGCTAATTGGACAGTGGAGCAAGAAGAGGATCAACACAACCATGAGTTAGTTCCATGCAATCAAGCCCGCTATTTTCGCTCTCACAGGGATATGCCTTCGAATGATGTAGCATATTTGTCACAATTAAAAGCTAGTGGAGTTGGTGTTACCGCTGTTTATAGAGTTCTTTCGGATCAAGCTCGTGGTGTTCAAAATATGCCATATACAATAATTGATGCCCGTAACCACGTTGCAAAGGTTGAACGGAGAATTTGGGAAGGCGGTGATGCAAATGGCCTACTTAATATATTGAAAGAAAGACAGGCTCGGGAAGATGGATTTTATTTTAATTATGATCTGAATAAGGAAACAACATCATTGTGTTCCATTTTTTGGAGGGATTCTCGCATGAGGAAGGATTATGAGGTGTTTGGTGATTTAGTTGTATTTGATACTACTCATAGGACAGTTAAGTACAATCTTGCATGTGCTCCATTTACAGGGATGAACCATCACAAGAGAAACATTATGTTTGGTGTTGGTTTTTTGCTTCATGAGGACAAAGATTCATTTCTGTGGTTGTTGGATGAATTTCTGAAGTCAATGGGTGGGAAGCAGCCCGCCACAATAATGACCGATGAAGATGCAGCCATGGCAGCTGCAATTCCATTGGTGTTAACGCAATCCCGACATCGCTTATGCACCTGGCATATTGACGAGAATTCAAAAAAGCACATTCAGTATCTTCGGATAATGCCCGGTTTCATCAATCTTTTTCATTTGGTTTTGAGATCAACGGACACAATACCAGAATTCGATTTTTATTGGAAAAAGTGAGTTATTCAATTTATATTTGAACCTATTCATTCTACAATTAAACATGTTCATTTGCGCTGTAACTTGTTCATGATATTTTGTAGATAAAATTAATTTCGTATATCAACATGTTCATTTATTTATTAAACATGTTCAAATCATACTGAAACATCGCCATACATTAAATAGGTGCTTATTCTTTGTGTTTTGGAAAAGTTCAAAGAACATGTCAAATAGAATGTAGACATGTTTATTAAACAACTGAACATGTTCATTTATTACTAAATCATATTCATATCATACTGTAACATGTTCATGATTTTATTTTTGTAGAAAAAGTTCATTTTGTTTTAAACATATTCCCTGGTATACAAAAATATTCATTTATTTTTAAACATGTTCACTTTGTATAAAAACATATTTATTTAGTTATTAAACATGGTCATTTTGTATATGAACATATTCCTTAGGTACAAGAACATGTTCATTGTTTATACGAACATGTTCAGAACAATTACACATATTCATTTTATACTGTAACATTGTTCTTGATACTTCAGGATGTGTGATACATACAATTGCGCTGATGATAAATGGTTGAAGCGGTTGTATTCAAATCGTCACAAATGGTGTCCAGCCTTAAATAAAACTCATTTCTCTGGTGGTATATTGTCATCCCAAAGGAGTGAATCAACAAACAACTCAATATCGGCGAAACTTCCCAAGACTGCTCGATTGTGTGGCTTTTATTCTCATTTTGTCAAAGTTCTTGAGGAGTGGAGAGAGAAGGAGAATAAAGATGACTTTCGGTGCAACAATGGCCGTGTGGAATGTCAATTCCCTGATAATTCTCTACTACTTATGTTCGTGAGTTGTACACAATTGAAGCATATATTCATTTTGAGCAACTGTATATAGCTGCAATTTCGTGCAAGATGAAAGTCGTTGGAGCACCACAAAGCATTGGAATTGGAAATAATGGGAATGTTGTTTTATGCTATGTTCAAAGGGCAAATGTGGATGTGTTCAAGCACCAAGTAAATTTCAACTCAACTTCTCATGAGGTTAGGTGTTCATGCGATTTGTTTTCGGAGGTTGGTTTCCTTTGCTGCCACTGTCTTAGGGTGTACATCGTTTTTAATGTCGAAAGAGTTCCGGATATGTATGTACATCCAAGGTGGCGTCGGAATGCCAATTTGAACTGTCGGTTAGACTTGGAGGGAACCCAATATTCTGCGGGCTACCATGTGCCAGGTACATATTCATTATACAGTGGCACATGTTCATTTAGTATTGATACATGTTCATGACATACTGAAACATGTGCATGATATTCATTATACAATAGAACATGTTCATTTAGTACTCACAACATGTTCATTACTCAATCAAATATGTTCATTTCAGGTGCATGCCTTTGGAGATCCGACAATATATGCCAGTTTCTGAAGATTGTTTCATCAAGTGAAATGAATCAAAATGCCAAAGATATTGTTGATGAATGTTTGAGATCCATGTCTGATCGGATAGAGTCTCATTTTTCTTCATTAGCTACAGTTGAACCGTCTTGTACAGCGAAATCTTCTGCCGTGAATGTTAACGATCCAGAGAAATTGAGGCCTAGAGGAGAACGAAACATTCGACGGAAAAATACTGTAGAGAAAATTTCAAGATAATTAAAGGGGAAGCACAAGAAACAAGCGTCATTGAGGAATAGAAACACCATTTTTAAACGGGTCTTTGCTACAAACCCTGAATTTGTTCGACGGTTTGTGCATCCCTTTCCTCCTAACCAAGATTCTCAACATGATCCTAGAGGTTCTGGATACAATCCTCCGGACATGAACATGGCCTCTCAAAATGAACATACCTTTTGTTTTCTATGAACATGTTTTGTTTGCATATGAACATGTGGCTTTTAAAGATGCACATGTTTATTAACCCGATGAATATGTTGATTTTGCATATGCTGTATGTTGATTTTGTAAGTAATGTGTTTTTTTAACTTGATGCATTAGTTTATTTATAAAATAAACATTTCAAATTATAAGATGAATATGTTAGGTTATGAGATGATTATATTTATTAGCGCTATGAATATGTTGATATTCTATAATGGAATATGTTAATTAACATGAAGAATATGGTTATTTTTAAAATGAACATGTCAACTTATAAGATGAATATGTTAGGTTTTAAAATGAACATGTCATTTTCTAAGATGAATATGCTACGTTTTAAAATGAACATGTCAAATTATAAGATAAATATGTTACGTTATGAGATGAATAAGTTAATTAGCGCGATAAATATGTTGAATTTGTATAAAGTAATGTGTTTCTTAACATGATGAATATGTTTATTTGTAAAATAAACATTTCAACTCGACTCTACTAGAATTTGACTCGATTATACTAAGTTTGACTCGACTATACTAAGTTTGAATCGACTATACTAGAATTTGAATCGACTATACTAGAGTTTGAATCGATGATACTAGAATTTGAATCGATTATACGAGAATTGAATTGACCATATTACAATTTGTATCGATTATACTATAACTGAATAAATCATGCTAGAATTTACTCGATTATACTAGAATTTACTCGATTATACTAAGTTTGACTCGATTATACTAAGTTTGACTCAGTTATACTTTGTAAAATGAATACGTTATCTTGGTAAAATGAATATGTTGCTTTGTAAAATGAATACGTTGGTTTGTAAAATGAACATGTTCCTTTGTAAAATGAATACGTTTCTTTGTAAATGAATACGTTTGTAAATTTGACTCAATTATACTAGAATTGACTCGGTCATACTAGAAATGACCAGAATTGACTCGACTATACTAAGTTTGAATCGACTAAAATAGAATTGACTCGATTATACTAGAATTGACTCAATTATACTATAATTGAATTGATCATATTATAATTTGAATCGATTATACTATAGTTTGTATTGATTATAGTAGAATTGACTCGAACATACTAGAATTTGACTCGATTATACTAAGTTTGACTCGATTATACTAGAATTGACTCGATTATACAAGAATTTGACTCGATTATACTAGAATTGACTCGATTATACAAGACTTTGACTCGATTATACTAGATTTGACTCGATTATATTAGAATTCAGTCGAACATACTAGAATTTGACTCGATTATATTAGAATTCAGTCGAACATACTAGAATTTGACACGATTATACTAGATTTGACTCGAGTATACTAGAATTTGAATCGACTATACTAGAGTTTGAATCGACTATACTAGAATTTGAATCGATTATACGAGAATTTGAATTGATCATATTAGAATTTGTATCGATTATACTATAACTGAATAGATCATACTAGAATTTACTCGATCATACTAGAATTGACTCGATTATACTTATTTTGACTTGATTATACTAAGTTTGACTCAGTTATAATTTGTAAAATGAATACGTTATCTTGGTAAAATGAATATGTTGCTTTGTAAAATGAATAGGTTGGCTTGTAAAATGAACATGTTCCTTTGTAAAATAAATATGTTTCTTTGTAAATGAATACGTTTGACCCGATTACACTATAATTCACTCGAATTATACTATAATTGACTCGGTCATTCTAGAATTGACTCGACTATACTAAGTTTGAATCGACTATACTAGAATTTGAATCGACTATACTATAGTTTGAATCGATGATACTAGAATTTGAATCGATTATACGAGAATTGAATTGATCATATTAGAATTTGTATCGATTATACTATAACTGAATAGATCATACTAGAATTTACTCGATCATACTAGAATTGACTCGATTATACTTAGTTTGACTTGATTACTAAGTTTGACTCAGTTATACTTTGTAAAATGAATACGTTATCTTGGTAAAATGAATATGTTGCTTTGTAAAATGAATACGTTGGTTTGTAAAATGAACATGTTCCTTTGTAAAATGAATACGTTTCTTTGTAAATGAATACGTTTGACCCGATTACACTATAATTCACTCGAATTATACGATAATTGACTCGGTCATTCTAGAATTGACTCGACTATACTAAGTTTGAATCGACTATACTAGAATTTGAATCGACTATACTATCGTTTGAATCGATGATACTAGAATTTGAATCGATTATATGAGAATTGAATTGATCATATTAGAATTCGTATAGATTATACTACAACTGAATAGATCATACTAGAATTTACTCGATTATACTAGAATTGACTCGATTATACTAAGTTTGACTTGATTATACTAAGTTTGACTCAGTTATAATTTGTAAAATGAATACGTTATCTTGGTAAAATGAATATGTTGCTTTGTAAAATGAATACGTGGCTTTGTAAAATGAACATGTTCCTTTGTAAAATGAATACTTTTCTTTGTAAATGAATACGTTTGACCCGATTATACTAGAATTCACTCGAACATACTACAATTTGACTCTATTATAAAGTTGAATATGTTACGTTTTAAATATGTTGAATTTGTATAAAGTAATGTGTTTCTTAATGTATACGCTTATTTGTAAAATTAACATGTTAACATGAAGAATATGTTTATTTTTAAAAAGAACATGTAAACATATAAGATGAATATGTTACGTTTCAACATGAACATCTCATCTTATAAAATGAACATGTTCCCTTACAAAATGAACATGTCAACTTATAAGATGTATATGTAGAATTGACTCGATTATACTAGAATTGACTCGAACATACTAGAATTTGACTCGATTATACTAAGTTTGACTCGATTATACTAGAATTGACTCGATTATACAAGAATTTGACTCGATCATACTAGAATTGACTCGATTATACAAGACTTTGACTCGATTATAGTAGAATTCACTCGATTATATAAGACTTCGACTCGATTATACTAGATTTTGAATCAATTATACTAGAATTGACTCGATTATACTAGAATTCAATCGAACATACTAGAATTTGACTCGATTATACTAGATTTGACTCGATTATACTAGATTTGACTCGACTATACAAGAATTTGACTCGATTATACTAGAATTGACTCGATTATACAAGACTTTGACTCGATTATAGTAGAATTGACTCGATTATACAAGACTTTGACTCGATTATACTAGATTTTGAATCAATTATACTAGAATTGACTCGATTATACTAGAATTCAGTCGAACATACTAGAATTTGACTCGATTATACTAGATTTGACTCGATTATACTAGATTTGACTCGACTATACAAGAATTTGACTCGATTATACTAGATTTGACTCGATTATACTAGATTTGACTCGATTATAATAGAATTTGACTCGATTATACTAGATTTTGAATCAATTATACAAGAATTTGACTCGATTATACTAGAATTGACTCGATTATACTAGAATTCAGTCGAACATACTAGAATTTGACTCGCTTATACTAGATTTGACTCGATTATACTAGATTTTGAATCGATTATACTAGAATTGACTCGACTGTACAAGAATTTGACTCGATTATTCTAAGTTTGACTCGATTATACTAGATTTTGAATCGATCATACTAGATTTTGAATCAATAATACTAGATTTGACTCGATTTTACTAAGTTTGACTAGATTATACTAGAATTCACTCGAACATACTAGGATTTGACTCGATTATACTAAGTTTGACTCAATTATACGTTTCTTGGTAAAAAGAATATTTTACTTTGTAAAATGAATTCGTCTCTTGGTAAAATGAACATGTTCTTTTATAAAATGAACACGTTACATGGTAAAATGAATATGTTGATTTGTAAAATGAATATGTTACTTTGTCAAATGAATACGTTGTTTAGTAAAATGAACATGTTCCTTTGTAAAATGAATACGTTTCTTGGTAACATGAACATGTTCCTTTAAAAAATGAACACGTTTCAAGGTAAAATGAACATGTTTAACACTAAATAATTGTCTTAACAGAGCTAACACAAAAAAAAAGAACTAACATGTTTATCAAACCGAACAAACAGAGAACTAACATTAAATCTATCAAAGTTGTTCATTTATCACTCGATTGTCTTTTCAGCGAAATAATTACTCAAATCCTCTCGGACAACATCTGATTTCTTGTTTATTGGAGACTCGATCAATTTGGCCAAGTACTTCACCCGTAGAGTGTCCAACTTGTTCTTTATGTGGACCTTTTTCCTCTGAAATGGACAATATAATCAACATCAGTTTAACTTGTAATATGCAACTCAAGTAAGATCTTGAAAATTTAGGATGAAAAATATTACCGAATCACTACCTATCACAGGGAATGCGCAATCATGGCCATCTGCATGCACACAAACATATTTGGACATGTGATGCATCGCATATATTCCGCAGTCCGTTGTGTTTGTTGAATCTGCGCAGTGCATGTTCACCAGTTTAAAGGTAAGCCTGTTGAACGCGCTCTTGAAGGGTTTCTTGTATGTTTTTTTGTACTCTCCAATGACCTTTTTCTGTTTGTTGATGCCAGAATTAATAATTGTTTTTGTTAAAAGAAAAAAAAAAAAACTATATAGAATGTAAGTTGAAATAGTCAAGTCTTACCAAGAAATCTTTAGTTCTACCATACTTGTTTTCCATTGGCACTTTTCCACTCAACACTGTATCCATGTTATCAAGAATGCCCAGCTTTTTATTTTCAAAGTCCAAACAGTACAGGTAAAAATGGGTCTGATAATAGACTGAGACAATAAGCTGAAAAATAGAACAGACCAATGTAAGATGAACATGTTTAACACTAAGATGAGTATGTTTCACAATGAGATGAACATGTTATATTTACTCACATGGCTGATATTCTTGATATCATGTTTCGAAAGCCCTTCTTGTGTGAACTCGGCATCCATCCTCGCAGCTGCATCCCTCACATATTCCATCGGATCTCTGTTACTCATAGCTTGCAAGGACAATCCCACCTAGAAAGTATGTCAAATGTTTAGTGTAAGAGACATAGCGAGGTGTTAGTAGTTCATCACATATGGATTCTTACCATGACATTAGTTGTTAAGCAGAATTTATTCTTTTTTTTATTCAAGCTGTGGAATCTGAAATTCAAGTGTGCCGCCCAAGCATCAACAATTATTGTTGAAATATACTCTCCAAGCTTGAAGCTCTTGAAATCCTCTCTTGTGCAGGTCATTTGTAATCCTTCAAAGATGACTTCTCTGTAACAGTTACACAAAGAAAGGATGAACATGTTATATAAAATGAACATTGTATACAACTAGATGAACATGTTATATAATTTAATGAACATTTCATTCAACCGGATGAACATGTATCAGAATAAAATGAACATACGTGGTTTTTTCAGCATTGTCGTTGTCCCCTTCCATTATAAAGTTCCAAAATGCTCTTTCCTTCAGAGTTCACTTGCCTCTGATTTCAACATGCCCTTTCCAAAAGGGAGTTGATAGGAAAAGGGGATCCAAATCGCTTTCTTTATTGCCTTTTTCTCTAAGAACCATCCTGTAATATTCATGATATTAGTTAATTTGTAATTTGCAAGTTGAATGTTTGACTAGAACAAAATACATACTTTTCAAATAACAATCTCCTCTCAAATGGAGTTTTTGGTGTCTTCTCTCCACTAGCTTCTTCTTCCAAATCTTTTTTTTCTGGAGTCTTCTCTCTCACCTCTTCTACCACCGAAACATCTCCTTGCAGATCATTTTTTTCAGGAGTCTCCTCTCCCAGCTCTTCTACCACTGGAGCATCTCCTTGCAGTTCAGTAGTCCGCTCTCTTATCTCTTTATCTTTTTGCAGTTCAAAATCAGAATGAATAAATAAATATTCAGGCTCAAATGAATATTTTATTCAATGAAATGAACATATGTAATAACGAAATGAACATGTTACCTGAATCTTGTGCTTGTTGCTGTCCATCAGTTGCAATTTCTTTGTGAATTTTTTCCCGTTCTTGCACCACAACATCATCCTCATCCACTTCCTTATTACTGTCTCCATCCACATGTTCATTGAAAATATCTGACAAAATAGATTAAATTCCTTTAAAATCAGAATGAATAACTAGATATTCGGACCCAAAATGAATATGTTATTCAATACAATGGACATATTAAATAACAAAATGAACATGTTACCATTATCATGTGCTTGTTGTCCATCAATTGCAAGTTCTTTCTGAATTCCTTCGCGTTCTTGCACCACAACATCATTCTCATCCACTTCCTTATTACTGTCTTCTCCATCCCCATATTCATTGAAAATATCTGACAAAATAGATTGAATTCCTTCACATTGAATTCCTTCACCGTCAGAATGAATATATTAATATTCAGACCAAAATGAATATGTCATTCAATAAAATGAACATATGTAAGAACGAAATGAACATGTTACCTGTATCATGTGCTTCTTGATGTCCATCAGGTGCCATTTGAGTCTCAATTCCTTCATTTCTTTGCACACCATCATCCTCTTTCTCTTCCTCATTTTCTAACATAATGAACATGTTTAAGATAATGAATATATAATGCAATAAAATGAACATGTTCGGGAGAGAAATGAACAAGTTACCTCCATTATGTTCTTGTTCTTGTTCATGTTCTTCTCGATCATTTGCCACTTCATTCTCAATTCCTTCTTGTTCTTGCACCAAAACATCATCCCCAACATCTACATGAATTGACTCCTCATCCTCATTTTCTAAATAATGAAATGAACATGTTAAATATGGAGATGAACATGCTTAAGAACATGTTTAAGATAATGAATATGTCATTCAATCAGATGAGCATGTTTAAGAATGAAATGAACATGTTACCTGCATCTTGTTCCTTCTCCTGTCCATCAGTACCCATTTCGCCATCAATTCCTTCATTTCTTTGCACATCAATAATACCTTGTGCAATTTTCATGAGAACTGATGCATGGTTCTGAAGTGCATGATGAATAATGAGGGCAGCACTGAAATCTGAGCTCCTTGCCATTTCACACACCTCTCGAACTTCAGACACAAATGGTGCTATATTTGTCATAGCCCTTTCAAACCTTTCGACCAAATCATCTTGTTGTTTCTTTTAAGGAAAAAAACTTGTATGAGATGAAGCTGTTATATTATAATATGAACATGATACATTATGATATGGACATTTTTTATAATGAGATGAACATGTTGGTTAAAGGGATGAAGTTGTTGTATGAAGGGATGAACATGTTTCAGAATAAAGATCAACATGTTATATAATTTTCTGAACATGTTGTATGATAAGATGCACATGTTGTAGAAACTTATGAACAAAATTTACCTCGACCACATGTTCATCAGCTAATGTGGCTGCTTGATGCGCTCTATCTCCTGGTGGTTTGATGGGATCAAGAATTAACCCCATACCAAAACCCTGGCCACTCTGCTCTTCCTTAACTCTCTTGGAAATTGCTTGATTTGTCCAATAAGCAATAGCAGGGAATTTCCGAGGCACATAAGTCTTGTTCATAAACTGGACCCTGTCCAGATAGCATACCACCAAGAATGTCAGTGGACCATTAAAATGGGCCTCTCCATCACTTTCATGCCACATCTTGACCGATTCAGAAAGAGCTTGTAACACATACTGGCACCAATTGTAATTGATGATGTCAGATGGTTTTCGCAACGATTTGAGCAATCTTAACTTGCATTCTTGGCTCCTATTTCTCCAGAGAAAAAGGGACACCACAACTATGACAAAAATTCTTTTAAAGTCATCTCCATAGACTCTCTGTCCTCCTCTCTCAACGTCATTTCCAGTTAAATATTGCACCAGCTTTTTGGCTGTTGGAGCTCCAGCCGTACGCTTAAAACCAAAGGTCTCCCTCAAATCCCCAAGCATCTTATTATATTGTTCATCTTTGCCGTATCAATCTCCCTCAATGACCTCTTTTGGTCCTCTCGGTAGGCCCAGAACAGCCTCAACATCATCGGCGGTAATATTCATCTCTCTATTACCGCGGAGAATGAGAGTGTTACTGGCATACCTGTGATAACATGTGATATAATGTGTTGTACATGTTTAATAAGAAAATGAACATGTTGTAGAATGAAAATAACATGTTGTATATTCTAATGAAATTCAAATTTCCCAAATTACATGTACTTTGAGACCAAGAAATAACAAAGATCTGGTTGCGCAATTTGTGTAATCTTCATGTCGAGAAGATAACCAAAACCTATACTCTTTACATCTTCTTTCTGTCGGTCATCCAAGTCTTTGAAAAATTTGCACAACGCTAGAGGGGAAACTCTATTTAAGAATCCCCCTTCCCCTTCTTCTTTTATTTCATAGGTTAATTTTGGCTTCTTTCTTTCAGTTTGCTCACTCAGAGTATCAATTTTCCTTTTTCTACAAAATAATATCATGAACATGTTACAGTTCAAAATGAACATGTTAAATTGTATAATGAACATGTTCAAATATAAAATTAACATGTTACAGTATGATATGAACATGTTTTAGTATGTAATGAACATGTTAAATTGTATAATGAACATGTTCAAATATAAAATGAATATGTTACAGTATGATATGAACATGTTTCAGTATTTAATGAACTTGTTCTATTGTATAATGCACATGTTCAATTACAAAATGAACATGTCTACATTCTATATAAGATGTTCTTTGAACATGTATGACAACGAAATGAACATGTTTAATAAACAAATGAATATGTTATTAAGCAAATTGAACATGTTCAAATGAACCAATATACGAATGAAGATGAACAAGGCGGACATACCGTTCACCAACATTTTTTGGCCGTTGTTTCGAACTCTTTTTCCTACGGGCTTTAATTTTATCCTGTGTGGCAAAAAATTAACAACACATTATACAATCTTCTGCAATGACTACTTTAAACCCTAGGCACAGAAATTTGAAATTGAAAATAGGGTTTTGGAAAGTGAATTGATCTCTAATCGGATTGAAACTTCAACCCAAGGCAAAAAATACATACCAGCATATTCCGCAATGTCTCTTTTTCCATCTGCCATGAATTAGGGTTTTTCATTTCTAAGTTTAACATTTAAAATCTATGAAACTGAAATTTAATCGACATGAAAAGCAAATCAATCTTACCTGTGAAGTAGGGATCGTCGAAAATTGAGCGTTTTTCAGTTCAAATCGTCTTCTCCGGGAAAGTTTGCTCGTGAAACAGAGAAAAATAAGAGAAAACAATGGTGAGAATGAAGAGGAGTTGCAGTTGGGGGAAGAAGACGGTTGGAAAATCGAGGCGGGATGCCAGCAAATTGTGGAAAAAAAATAAATGTTAAAAGGTGTGATTTGACATTACAGGCGCATGGTTTCACGTTAAATAAAAAACAATTCAAATACTTTTTTCTTACTTGTTTGGCGCGTGCAAATCGGGCCTGGCACACCTAGCAAGGTGTGCCAAGGCACACGATAGTGCAACTGGTGGATTGACTGCTCTTAAAATCTGGGGTTTATGTACGGCTAGTCATGAGTTAAGCCGGTGGACTTTGAATTTTACTTTTGTTATATACTTTTGCCATTTTTTTAGATTTTTTTTTAATACAAAAATATTTCACAATTTTAATTTATTAATTTTTTAGTTCATAACCAACCTATACCATTCTCAGCTAACTAATCCGACTGATGATGTGGGACTTCATATTATCAGATAAGCGGATCCTCACTCGTGTTTGAATCCCACCTAGCTCGCGGGTTATATAATTTGTGTAAAAAGTACAATGCTCCCGGAGTCCTACGGGATTATGATTGGCCGTGGGTCTTTTCACCATGCCTATACTCTCGGCTCTGGAGGGGTCGCCGGCCGTTTTCAGCCCCAGCCGCAGGAGCCCACTAAAGGAAATTTTAAATGACAGCCATAAAAGAAGCCAAACAAAGCTCTGCTGTTTTTATGAAAGGTATTGAATACAAAAGCATAATAATGAAAATGATGGCTGCTCGTTTTTCTCTCTACATGAACCCTAGCTTTAGTAGCATTTATATAGAAGACAAAAGATCTATCTTGAATTTCCCAATCCTAGTAAATGTGAAAGGTGAAATAATAAATTGAGCCAATAATTTTCACACACGTGTTAAACACGCCTTCAGCATGATGTGCATGGTGAGTCTCGTACATGTGACTCACGTACAGAACAAATGGGCTGACGTGTCATTGGTTTTGATGCTGAATTCTTTCATGCCCCCACAGATCGAGCATGGATTTAGAAACCACACAAAGTTTGTTTCTAAGACGAGTGAAGAGCTGCCCAGACAATGGCTTAGTCAAGATGTCAGTTGTTTGATCTATGCTAGGGACATGCTGCACACTGATTCTCTTTTCTTTGATTTTGTCTCTGATAAAATGAAGATCGATTTCAAGATGTTTTGTTATGGAATGGAACACAGGGTTGTTAGCTAATGATATAGCACTTTGATTATCCACCCAAATCATTGTAGGAGAGAATTGAGGCATTAGTAGTTCATTAAGCAAAGATTGAACCCACAAAACCTCACAGGTCACATGTGCCAAAGATCTATATTCTGCCTCAGTGCTGGACCGTGACACTGTTTGTTGCTTCTTTTAGCTCCAAGATATCAAGCTTTCTCCAAGGAAGACACAGGTGCTCGATGTGGACTTCCTATCGTCAAGATCACTTGCCCAATCAGCATCACAAAAAGTTGTTAACTGTGGCTTAGTACTACCTTTAAGGAGCAATCCATAATCTGCTGTCTCACTTAAGTACCTCAAAATTCTCTTGACTGCCTTCCAGTGAGGACCATGAGGAGATTGCATATATTGGGAAACCTTATTCACACTAAAGTTGATCTCTGGCCTACTAATGGTAGCATATTGGAGTGCTCCAATAATGCATCTATACAGCTTTGGATCTTCCATAGGCTCACCTTCATTTTTAGTAAGCATGGGGCTGGTATTCATAGGTGTGCTCATCCCCTTAGGTTTTCTCATTCCTACCCTTGCAATGATGTCCTCAATATATTTCTTTTGGCCAAGAAACAATCCATCCTTGCAATGTGAAATTTCAGTTCCAAGAAAGTGATTTATCTCACCAAGGTCTTTCAATGAGAAGGATTTGTGAAGATGTTCTTCAGTTTCCTTCATTCCTGTTGTGTCACTTCCTGTGATGATTATATAATCTACATACACTAGGACAAGAACACTTCCTTTTGAATTATGCCTGAAAAACAGTGAAGGGTCAGCCTTAGAAGCATTAAATCCAATCAAGCCAATCACATGCCCAAATTTTTCAAACCAGTTCCTTGAAGCTTGTCTCAAACCATATATGGACTTAGATAGCTTGCAGACCAAGTGTTCATTTCCTTTTTCAATAATCCTGGAGGTTGTTTCATGTACAAATCTGTTTCCAAATCCCCATTAAGGAAGGCATTGTCCACATCTAGTTGCTTTACCATCCAAGATCATGATATAGCAATAGTCAACACCACTCTGATGGTTACTGGTTTGGCCACAGGGCTAAATGTCCCATTGAAATCAAATCCAGGCACTTGAGTATACCCCTTGGCTACAAGCCTTGCTTTATGTCTTTTTACTCTTCCTTCAGCATCTCTTTTTAACTTAAAAACCCACTTGCATTTGATCACATTCTTATCTAATGGTTGCTGACATAAGGTCCAAGTTTTGTTCTGAATCAGGGCCTTGTATTCATTTTGCATAGCTTGGTGCCAATGAGGATCAGTCAAAGCTTTCTCATAGTTATCTGGTTCTTCCTTGTGATCCTTGGAGAGTGTTGTTGCCCAAATCTTTGGCTTCACTATTCCAGATTTAGATCTAGTTCTCATGCTGTGTGTGTTGGTCACCTGGTCTTCATTTTGTACAAGGGTATCTTCCTGCTCAACATCATGATTAGCACAATGCAAATTATCCATATCAATTGGTAAATCAACAATTAGTTTCCCTCTAGATAAAGATTGAGGAGAAGATGAATAATCTGAATAAGGTGTGTTGTGGGGGTGAGGTTAAGATGTGTTGGAGGAAGGTATGGAACTGCTGTGGTGATTTTCATGATCAAAGGGATGATTGTTTTGAGGTTGGTTTTCTGCTGGTGTGGTAGGTTTAGGAATGTTCATCTCAACAATGGGTGATTGTTTCTCAAAGGTTCCATTGTTAATGGGAGTTGCTGTGAAGTTTTTCTGGAAGGGGAACTTCTTTTCATCAAAAATAACATGCCTAGTGATGATCACTTTCTTATTAGGCAGCATAACTTTATACCCCTTATAGCTGGAATTATAACCAAAAAAAGTGCACACCTCACTCCTAAACTGCATTTTATTCCTGTTATAAGGTCTCAATAAATGGTAACACAAGCAACCAAAGGTCCTGATGTAGGGAAAGCGTACGAGTGGGATAGATAAACGAGTAAACGAGATACTCTCTCGTAAAACACGCAAAACTCACAATATCAATTCATCTTTTATTCATAATCAACTCCCCTAATAACAAAGCACAAGTGCCCTTTAAATAAGACTCCTAAACTAAAACCTAACTTATTATCCAAGCTAACTACTACTACTACTACTACTACTACTACTACTACTACTACTACTACTACTACTACTACTACTACTACTACTACTACTACTACTACTACTACTACTACTACTACTAATAATTTTAATAATAATATTATAATATTAATTTTAATAATAATATTATTAAAATAATAATAATAATAATAATAATAATAATAATAATAATAATAATAATAATAATTAAACTATCCTCAATATATATTGAGGATAGTTTAATTATTATTATTATTATTATTATTGAGGATAGTAATAATAATAATAATAATAATAATAATTATTATTATTATAATAATAATAATAATAATAATAATAATAATAATAATAATAATAATAATAATTAAACTATCCTCAATATATATATTGAGGATAGTTTTATTATTATTATTATTATTATTATTATTATTATTATTATTATTATTATTACTTGCTTAGTGGACAAGTAAATAATTATCTAGCTTGTTGGGCAAGTTTAGGAGACTAAGATTAGGATTATTATATATTGTTCAACCCCGTGACTTTGATGGATGGTTAATTAATGAATAAAAAAAATGATATTGTTCTTGGTATTTTGAGACTGTTCTCAATTTATCGTCCCACTCGTACACTTCCCTACATCAGTTGGTATCAAAGGTCAGCACGATCACGATGCTGCCACGCCGACGAGATGTTGCAGACGACAGGCGTGACGCCGCCATCTACGAATTGAGCCGACATACCGAGGAGTTTGGCCGCGAGCTCAAGACGATGCGTCGTCAAGTTGCAGATCTGTCTGCGGAGATCAGGGACTATCGTCTTACTCTCCGTACCATGATGCACATGGATTGGCAGACGTACCGTGACGCCGGTGACCGGGGCGTGCACGGGGGATTTAGCGGCGGCCGTGGTGGTCGTGGTCCAAGCGGGGCGCCCCGCGGATGAACACCACAACTGCCGTCCGGCGATGACGACGGTGAGCAGGTGGAGGGCCGGGAGTACGACGGTCCACCGATTTTTGACGAAGAGCCACTCGTGGCGGACGACGACGTGGCAGAGGTGATGCTTGGATCGGCCGAGTCCGAAGGCCCCCGATCTTTGATGAGGAGCCACTCGTGGTGGACGACGATGTGGTGCAGGAGAAGTTTGGTTCGATCGAGTACGAGGGCCCCTCGATTTTCGACGAGGAGCCGTTCGTGGCGTACGACGATCCACCGATTTTTTATGAGAAACCGGAGAAGATTGGAGAAAATTTTTTGTATGACGTTCCCATCCACACATTCTTTCTATTTGTGATGTTATTGATGGACTCGTGATTCCGACTGTCAAGTACAATGTCATTTTGAGATGGGTCTTCAATTCGACTTATACATTTAATTTTACGAAGAATATGACCTGAATCGTGGCTTTTTTGGTGTGGCTCCTGTGGGTTTGACGGCATGGTCAAGGCGCCGTGTTGGATGCAAGGGCAAGGAAACGGCTTGGTCTCGTCGTCTCGGATTCGAGGGCGAATCCTCCTCAACCGGGGGATGATGATAGAGAATGATTATTATTGTTATTATTCCTTTTATGATTAGTAGTTAATTGGTAAGAGAATAATTACTTGCTTAGTGGACAAGTAAATAATTATCTAGCTTGTTGGGCAAGTTTAGGAGACTAAGATTAGGATTATTATATATTGTTCAACCCCGTGACTTTGATGGATGGTTAATTAGTGAATAAAAAATGATATTGTTCTTGGTATTTTGAGACTGTTCACAATTTATCGTCCTACTCGTACGCTTCCCTACATCAGGTCCTAAGGTTCTTGTAGTTTGGTTTCTGATTTGTGAGGAGTTCAACAGGTGTCTTGAAGTTTAGAACCTTAGAAGGTGTTCTGTTTATCAAAAAGGAAGCTGTGAGAAAAGCATCATCCCAGTGCACTGAGGGCAAACCAGATTGTGCTAACAAAGAGAGACCAACTTCAACAAGGTGTCTTTGTTTTCTTTCTGCAAGTCCATTCTGCTCAGGGGTATAAAGACAAGATTTCCTATGCACTATACCTTCTTGAGAGAACAAGGGAATTAGGGACTGAAACTCTCCTCCTCCATCACTCTGAAATATTTTAATTTCCCTCCAAATTGAGTTTCTATGAGACTTTTGAAGTGTTTAAAAGCCCCTAAGGTATCTGATTTTTGTTTCAGCATGTATATCCAATTGTATCTGGTGGCATGATCAATGAAAGACACATAATAATTATAACCATTGAATGATCTAATGGGTGAAGGTCCCCATAGATCAGAATGTACTATGTTAAATGGTTTAAGATTACTTTTCACTGAATCAACAAAAGGTAACTTATGGAATTTGGATTTCATGCAAGCTGAACAAAGAGGCTCTTCTTCATTAATAAAATCAACATTACAATCCCTGAACATTCTCTTTACAATCTTAATAGAGGGGTGCCCTAGTCTATTATGCCAATCAACTAGGGTACATTTATTTGAAACTGCAGCTGAAAAAAACAGAAGCATTAGAAGGCAAGTCCTTAGAGTTCTTCACAGATGTCTCTTTCTCCTTAGTAGGCAAACTTTAGCTCACAAACTAAAAACAGTAAAGGCCATTTTCAAGAGTTCCCTTGAGTAGTGTTCTTCTTGTTGCTTGATCCTTCACCAAACAAAACAAAGGATGAAATTCAAAAAATACAGCATTGTCATTAGAGAATTGAGCCACACTGATAAGGTTTTTGGTAATTTTTGGGACATGTAAAAGGTTCTTCAAGACAAAGGTGCATCTTTTATCATTAGGGCAACTAACAATTGAATCACCAAAATGAGTTATGGACAAACCTGCACCATTGCCAACCTGGACCCTCTCATTTCCTTGATAATCTGAAGCTATGCTGAGATTGGAGAGGTCATATGTCACATGGTTTGTTGCCCCAGAGTCTGGATACCAGCTCAAATCTGAGGTCTCCTCACTTCCAGGAGAATCTTCTATGTTGACTGAATGGTTCACCATGTTTTGCTCTTTGGGAACAAAGCTCAGATCTGCCCTATAGTAGCACTTTTCTGCAGTGTGGTTGGAGTAGTGACATATCTGGCACCTTGGCCTGCCACCAGATCTTCCTCCTCTTTCCCTGAAGCTTCCATTTCTGCCTCTTCCTGTTTAGTAAAGATTTGATGGGCAAAGGATAACCGAGTTACCCGACTCGGGTCGATCTCGAGAGAAGGCTATTCGAAGCTTTTTCTACGAAATGATTGTCCAAATCACAAAAAGGGAAAATAAAGTCCTAAACATTCTAAACAATTGATTGGATGGTTAATTAACACTGAACGAGCAATTAACTAAAAGCAAGATCAAATGACGAGCAATTAGCAAACTCGATCACCGGAGTCTCATGCCATAACCATAACGGATGATAATCAATCGACATACGAAATAAACGAGCTACGAGCATTAGATTGCTAACCAGGTCGTCTAACCGAGATCAACGAGCAATTAACGACTCTATCTACTCAAGCAAGCCATCAAATACAAGCATTTCCTCCATCATCAATCAAATCCAAATTTACCCTAACGAACATTATAAGTAAAAACGGAGCAAAAACCGAAGTAAAGAGCTTTAAAACTAAATACTCATTCTTCCATTGCGTAGATGATGAAAAATAGAGTCAAAAGCTCGAAACTTGAAAGAAACCGAAGTCGACGGAAAATCTCCCGGAAAATAGCATAAGCTCCTAATCTAGAGAGCAAAAATAAAACAAAAGCTAATTTCCCAAAGAGGAAAAGTGAAAAATGAAAGTTGGATCCCCAAAATACAAAGCATAAAATGTATTTATACTACTAAGCAAAACACACACCAAAACACACACATTTAATGATAAAAACTCGCTAGATGGGTCGAACTCGCAGGATAGAGCATCAATTTCGCTGGTTAGCTTCGCAGGCAAGGAGAACTCGAGGGGTACATTGCACTCGCGGGCTCGAGAGGGAGAATTCGCGGGCATGGGCGTGAGAACTCGCGGGTTGCGCGAGGTTCGCGGGCGCGAGCTTGAAGAAATCCGCGGGCTGGAGCACAACATCGAGGACTCGCGAGTTAGCTGTGTTCGCGGGCCAGAGGGACAATTTCGCAGGCACGAATTTCAGAATCTGCCTTGGCTGCTACCTCGTGAGTTTGTTGTAGCTCGCGGAATCCGTTTCGCGGGCGCGAGTTCAGGGAAGGCTGAGTGTTGTGCCGGGATTTTGTCTCAATGGCTCGACTTCAAAAGGCTCTAAATCATCGCACATTACTCCGATCGACTTGAAATTTCAACTCAAATTTATCAATTCTTTTTCTCCTCGTCTCGTGACGGCTCGGGCGACTCGGTCTACTCGGATGACACATCACGAAATGACTATTTCTTCCTTCCGTACCTACAAAACACCAAAACGCACAAGGAAGATAGAAGAAATATATAAAAACGACTCAAAAACGCAAAGCTACTAAAAACGAACAAAAATGGACCGAGATACACAAACCGAACCTAAAAATACTCGACTCAAGCAAATAAAAATGCACGAAAAACAAACAAAAACATAACAAACAACTCCCCCACACTTAGCTTTTTGCTTGTCCTCAAGCAAACAAAATAATAAGTAGCTCGAGAAGAAATATCGAGTGGTCCAAAGTTAACAATTAAGCGAAAATGTGACTCTCCTTATCATTCGGTAATCATAGACTCAAACTCAAATTCGCAAACATGTTTCCCACGAAATGAATTCATACAAAACAAAAATCCATCTCAAGTCATTCTACACATGATTTTCTCGATTCGCGCCCCATTTCGAAGCATAAACGTGAAAGCCAAATGAGGTCTACTCGACATGTCAAGAAAATAAGAACGAAACCCATAAAGCCGACTCCATTTCTTATTATTCTTTTTATTTACCCTTTTTTTAATGAGTTAATTTTTCCGAATGAGAGCCGTTGGGACGATTATTACTTAGGTTTATCCTCGGAGTTTGTCCCCGAGTCTCCTAAGTCGGTTTCCCGTACTCATTGGTTCGAGTTGCCCAGAAGACCAACCGAAACACGTGGAGTCTAATCCTTCCAACTCCCACGAGCTCATTTTGTGAGTTGCTTTTTCTGAACGAGGTTTCCGGACAATGATTATCTAGGTTTAACCTCGAGGGGTTTCCCCGAGTTCCCTAGACCGGTTTCTCGGGTTCATTATCCCATTCCACGAGGTGGCTCGAGATAAGAGGAGCCTAATCCGTACTTCCTCGCGAGCTCACATTATTTCTTTATTTTTTTTTAATTTTTTTTAAGGAGTGGCATAAAATGATACATCCAAAAAAATATAATCAAATAAATACATTTTGATCTAGATGCACCACAAACAAATAGCACAACACGCTTCCAACACTAAACGAGCATAAGGTAAGCACAACTCAAGTCAACCAATCAAGAATAACAAGGGACAAAACAATTCCGTGAATTCAAATGTGAGTCCCACATTAACAAATTATCATTCGATTCTATGGTACCGTCAAATTCATCAAGTTCATAAAGCTCGAAAATTAACAATGATTCAAACGAAATTCTTAGCTCACCACTTAACCACTTTGGCTATAAAACTCACATCAAGCAATATGAAGAGGAATCGAGACAAAAACATGCAAGACTCAAAGCAAAAACCGGTCCACGACACTACAAACATGAAAATAAAACACCTAAAATAAGAGAAAAATCGCCTACGCAAGCATAATCAAGCAGATCCTCCCCCACACTTAAAACAAAGCAATGACCTTATTGCTTGACCAAAAAGCACACGGAAGGAGCACATAATCATACAAGCATATGCATAAAACAAAAGCACACAAAAAACGAAAAGAAAAGAAATCAACACACAAAGACACATAGGACAAAAAGGAAAAGAAAATAAAGAAAAGGAAGTGCGTACTCAACACGGTGAATAATCACCGTGTATCCATTGGCGTTTCGTCCGGTGGAATGGAAGAATTTGGCTCGATGGCCCTTTCGTGCTCAAATTGATGGAGTCGTGCGTCCAAAGGTGTAATATGGTCCTTCATCATGACGTCCAAATGCGTGTCCATTGCGTGCATATGACCCCCGTGTCATCCTCCAACGGGGCACTCGATGTCCCATCATTGGCCTTGCCCCAATTGCGATTAGAGGCGAATTGTTTCTTTTGTGGTAGGCGTTGTTCGAATGAAGACCCGACAAGGGCGCACAATGCGAGGGTGTACCTAAAAATAAAGTTGACACGTCCGGCAAGACATGTCTCCAAACACAAAAGCACCATATCCAAGGCACACCCACTAATCATAACAATTCAAATGCCCAAGTCAAGTTCAATTCCCATTAAATCTGATGGGTCTCTTCCTAGATCCGGAGTAAACCAGTGGGAATGAGCTTCGGTCTGTTCGAATCGCCTCCAAGTCACTCGTAGACCGCAGCGAACACCTGCAAGAACTCAACACCGGAAATGCTTTCCGGTGAAGAGCCTCCGACGCTCAAGTCAGTAAGTGAAGAGAGAGAGAGAGAGAGAGAGAGAGAGCTCTGCTCAGGGGGAGCAGCAGCTGAGTACTGAATGAGAATAACAGATCGGGTTTAGGTTTACCTCAGCCCCTTTATATAGGGGTAAAAACACTTACTTTGAAGTCCCAAAATGCCCTGGTCGACTTACGTGAAGTACCCAAAATGCCCTGGTCGGTCCACATTCTGCTTACTCCTGAGTCAGCATCTAGATTCCTTCTTATCCTGTTATAAGCTTGTGCCTAGGAGCCTTCCATGTGTCGCATCTGCTCGTCGAGTTGCTGGAGATCCTTATAAGTCGATTTGTAGTCTTGTCGAGTCGATTTATGGTTACACAACTACGTGAGGTTTATGAGAACGCTTGCTCGTCATCATGAGTGCGGTCGTCTTGTGTACGGTCGACTCTACGAGGTCGACTAGGTACCATGATCGGTTGGACGATTTCTGGGTATCTGATGGGCCGAGTCGACATTGCTTGTCTCGACCTAGTGGGATCGTCTACAGTCTTCAGTCGAGCAACCTCTAGCCGAATCGGACCGCGACAATAGGGTTATATCAAAATCCAATCGGAAACAACCCATGAAAGCAAGAAGAATACCTGACAACCCCAATATCCCAACACCTCCAATAATCATGAATAACAATAAACGAACCAAGATAGGTTAAGCCATTTTACCTCGGTAGCAACTCGGGGCTACCGGAAGGAGAGTGCGGGGCTGTCGAGAAAGTTGAAAAACCGAGGTCACCGGGAGCTTGAGGTTGCTGAAATCAGGCTGAGGTGGTCTGAATTTGGGCTGAAAAGCTTGGGGTCCCAGACATTTTGAGTGGAGAACGGTCGGAGGACGCGGGTGCCGTGAATGTCGAGTTTGTCGGTGGAAGCTCGCTGAGGTCGAAGCTTGAGGCTCGCCGAGAACACCCTGTGATCCCACCGCTGCGGTTGGGGAAAAAATTCCTGGTCGCGTCGCCTAGGAGAAACCAGTGGCAGCGGGCGGTGTGCGGTTGCCGTGAAAGCTCGACGCCGGTAGCTGATGACGGTGGTGAGAGGTTCTCGTTGCTGGCTCGCGGGTGGTGCAGAGATGGGCTCGCTGCGGACGGACCTTGAAGCGAGTTGAAGTTCGATGTCGCGTCGCCGTCGAGGAGCTCAGTCGCCGCTGAATCGCCGCGTCGTCGGATTTGCAGGGTCGCTGATCGTCGGAGATGGAAGTCGCGACGGGCGGCGAGGAGCTGGGATTCAACGGTTGCAGCTTGTGGTCGCAGGAGATGAGGGTCGTCGGTGCTGCGGCAAGGCTTGGTCGCCAGTCTGAGTTCACGTCGCCGTTCGGTGGTCGGAGTTGGGAGTTAGAGGTCAGAAATCGGAGATGGCGGTAAAGTTGAGGAGCGCAACTGTGGGTTGGGTTAGGGAAGAGAGAGAGAATCGTGAGCTGAGGGGAAAGTGAGGGATTAGGGCTTGACCAATTGTTGACATTTGCTTTTATATCCTGTGAAAATAGCATGCCTGCGCACTCAATTTTCAAGCCCTCGAATTTCCGGTTCTATCCAAGTGCTCTACCCCGCGAATTTTTTCTAAGTAGCAAATCTGAATTTAGAGCCCTCTAATTCTAGCTGCTGCCCAAAAAATGTAACTAGCGAAAATGGCCTAGCTAGCGAAATGGATTTCGAGCCCTCTAATTTTTGGTATTTCCACACTTAGGCATATTTTGAAAATTTTCACTCAAAAATCTCACTTAACTCATAAACACAATAAAAACTCGATTTCGCTCATTTTTTTTTCGGCTCGGCTCTAACAAGTTGGTACTGCCGAGCAGGTCGGCACGAGCTCTTCAATTTTTTTTTTCTTTTTTTTTTAATAAAATAAGAGAGAAGGAAATGAAAACAACAAAAACAAAAAAGAAAGAAATGGAAGAACAAAAAGAAAAACGTGGGTTGCCTCCCACGAAGCGCTCAGTTTAAAGTCGTGAGCTCGACTTTCCCGTCAAATCATAGTCAACCGGGCATGGCTTGACGAGCTCCTCCAACCTCATTCTCGAGCTCGTCAAGGAAAACATTCGCCCACCTACTTCTCGGGGACACCGGGGATTTCTTACTCAACTCATCACTCCTCTCAAATTTCATACCGTTTTTCGTGAACTTCCAACCCCCGGAATTCACATCTTCTTTCAAACTCGATGGAGTACCTCCCGGTTTTTCATTTCCACCCTTAGACTTCTTCTTTGCCTCTTTCTTACCCAGTTTCGAACCATTTCTATTACCAACATCATTTTTCTTACTTGAATCCCCAAAGTTTAACCTCAAAGTCATCATTCACCTTCTTTCCCAACTCCAACACATCCTTCTTGCCAACAACACCACTTCCATTAGAAAACTTAGAATAAGAGTCGGGATGTACCTTTTTGTCGATTCCCTCCATAAACGAGCATTGGCCAACCTTGGGTGGAGCTTCTCGAGCATTGTTCATTGTGAAAGTAGTCGTCTCTTCATGAGCCGAGAGAGTGACTCGTCCCTCCTTGACGTCGATAATAGTGTTGGTGGTCGCCATGAAAGGTCGCCCAAGCAAGATAGTGTGCTACTTCCCGGTATTCGGAACATCTCCAACGTCAAGGACAACAAACTCCACCGACACGATAATCGAACCAACCTTGACCAACACATCTTCGATTATACCTTTTGGCTCCCGCAAGGTGCGGTCCGCCAATTGGAGGCTCATCCGAGTCGGCTTAAGCCCTTGCAATCCCAATTGCTTGTAAATCGAGTAGGGCATGAGGTTTATACCGGCTCCCAAGTCTAGCATCCCGGTTGTAGTCTTCCCATTCCATAATGTAATCTTCATGACAAAGGCTCCCGGGTCACATTCTTTCTGAGGTATGGTAGTCGAGGCTACCTCGGAAATCATGACTTTCTCATTGTCTCCGAACCTCCACTTTTTCGAAGCTAGATCCTTGAAAAATTGAACATACGCCGGCACGTTTTTGATAACGTCTAGTAGTGGGAGGTTCACGTTCACCTTTGAGAGCATGTCAAAAAGATCCTTAAATTGACGCTCCTTCTTTGTATCTTGCAAATAGCTCGGGTAGGGACCGGTGGTCGGTATGGTGCATCCGCCTTATGCAAAGCCTCACGAGCATCCTTCTTCGAACTCCCCTTCTCAATCTCTTCAATAACTACGTCTTGCCCCTTAGACACCTCAACTCTCTCCCCACACTTATCATCATCCTCATCAACAACAACTTCAATAACTTCATCTTTTTCGGACATCTCCACATGATTATCAACCTTCTTACCGCTCCTCAAAACCGTGATGGCATTCAAGTGCTCGGATTGGCCCGGGAGCTTGTCTTTCATCTTGCCCCTTTGAATCTCCCCGATAGAAGTTCCGAGTTGCCCTATTTGAGTCTCGAGGCATTTGAGAGAGGCTTGAATCGAGGGCACTCCTTTGATGGTGTCGTGCAACGTACAGACGGTAGAGGCCAACGATTGAAGACACTTCCTTAGGCTCTCGATCTGGGTATCCGAGGACTCTCCATTAGCAATTCTCTCGGGGGTGGTATCGGTTGTCTCGGGACAAATTCTCCACGCCCTTGTGGGTATCCTTGGAACTCGGGCCTCGGTTGGTAGCCTTGAAATTTGGGTCTCGGTTGGAAAGGTCGGTTGTTCGGGGGTGCATAGGCTTGAGGTTGGTTGTAAGGTTGAGGTGGTGTTGGTTGGGGTGGATAGGCCGCCTTCGGGTCCCTCCATGATAAGTTAGAATGATTTCTCCACCCGGGATTGTAGGTGTTCGAATAAGGATCATTTTGAACCCGGGGAGCATATCCTTGCACAACATTGACATCAAAAGGGACCGCTACAAGATTGGGATCATAACCCGGCTCCATATACCTGGGCACTCATGGCCTCCATGCCCTGTTTCTCCACAACATCTGCACACCTCGGCCATCACCACTTGAGTGGACTTCACATCTCTCAACCGAAGTTGTTTGAGTTCCTCCTCCAACGAGGCTAGCTTGGCAGGAACGGCATCGTTCGAGGACTCGGTAGTTTGTGTAGCTTCATTAACGGGGCCCTCTTACGAGCGCTCCTCCGTTGGGAATTCTCACTCAACATCTCATACAAATTATAAATTTCCTCTTCCGTGTGGCTCTATGTCTCCACCGGCCACATGATCGACCATATATTGAAAGGTTTGGTGGAGACCATCGTAGAAGAATTGGTTGAGCACACCGAGGCAAAAGTGGTGATGTGGGCATTGAAGTTGATAACCCTTGAATCGTTCCCAAGCCCCGTGGAAAGTCTCACCGATATTTTGGCTAAAGATAACCATTTGAGTCTGGAGTTCGGTGGTCTTTTGATGAGAGTAGTACTTGCTCATGAACTTCTCGTATACGGCTTCCCACGTGTTGAGCGAGCTCGGAAGCAATGTCATGAACCAAGTCTTGGCTCGGTCTTTCAAGGTATATGGAAAGCACCTCATTCGGAGTTGGTTCTCGGTTAGGCCTTGGAGGGGAAATGTGTTGACGGTTGCATAAAAGTCTCGGATGAAGTTGAGAGCATCCTCTTGGGCGAGGCCATAGAATGATGGGAGTTGGTTTAAGTGGATGGTCTTGAGGTCGTAATTTTGGGCCGCCTCCCCGAGCACGAGACATTAAGTGTTGTCTTTAATGATAGGCCGTGCAAAATATCTCATGTTCAGGGGAGGTGGTGGTGGCAATTGCTCTCCTTGTCCCGCCATCGATTTGGTTTCGGGCTCGGGTTGTGGTTCGTTGATGTTGAGTTTAACGAAAAGGTCGAATGGCGGTGGCTCCTCTCGGGGTTTACGCCCTCGTTTACCTCGCATAAACAAAACCACAATCTATACTCGTGAACACACCAATGGAAAGCAAGGGAAAAATCGAAATTGAAAACACAAACTCAAACAAAAACCACCTAGAAAATCAAGAGAAATAAAGAGAAATACAGAAATTAAGCAAAAATCACACGAAACAAGAGAAACACGAGAAAAGGAACAATCAAATAGCAAATTAGGCGTCCTACTTGCCTTCCCCGGCAACGACGCCATTTGTTTAGTAAAGATTTGATGGGCAAAGGATAACCGAGTTACCCGACTCGGGTCGATCTCGAGGGAAGGCTATTCGGAGATTTGTCTACGAAATGATTGTCCAAATCACAAAAATGGAAAATAAAGTCCTAAACATTCTAAACAATTGATTGGATGGTTAATTAACACTAAACGAGCACTTGAAAACTAGCAATTAACTAAAAGCAAGATCACATGACGAGCAATTAGCAAACTAGATCACCGGAGTCTCATGCCATAACCATAACGGAATGATAATCAATCGACATACGGAATAAACGAGCTACGAGCATTAGATTGCTAACCAGGTCGTGTAACCGAGATCAACGAGCAATTAACGACTCTATCTACTCAAGCAAGCAATCAGATACAAGCATTTCCTCCATCATCAATCAAATCCAAATTTGCCCTAATGAACATTATAAGTAAAAACGAAGCAAAAACCGAAGTAAAGAGCTTTAAAACTAATACTCATTCTTCCATTGCGTAGACGACGAAAAACAGAGTCAAAAGCTCGAAACTTGAAAGAAACCGAAGTCGCCGAAAAATCTCCCGGAAAATAGCATAAGCTCCTAATCTAGAGAGCAAAAATAAAACATAAGCTAATTTCCCAAAGAGGAAAAGTGAAAAATGAAATTTGGATCCCCAAAATACAAAGCATAAACTGTATTTATACTACTAAGCAAAACACACACCAAAACACACACATTTAATGATAAAAACTCGCTAGATGGGTCGAACTCGCAAGATAGAGCATCAATTTCGCTAGTTAGCTTCGCAGGCAAGGAGAACTCGAGGGGTACATTGCACTCGCGGGCTCGAGAGGGAGAATTCGCGGGCATGGGCGTGAGAACTCGCGGGTTGCGGGCGCGAGCTTGAAGAAATCCGCGGGCTGGAGCACAACATCGAGGACTTGCGAGTTAGGCTGTGTTCGCGGGCTAGAGGGACATGTTGTTGTATGGTAATTAACAACGATAATGTAACAAAGATTACACTAGGTATTCAGGAATGATTAACGAAGAACATAAAAGTCGAAAAGCAGAATTTATTGAATATTATAATGTGATTTTTCTCATGTCTCTGTCCGGAGAGCTTCTTCTCCCTTTTATATTAATGTACAACATTTATCCAAAATGTAATCATTATACTAGAAAAGTCAATGGCGGCTGATTGCCACTCATTCTTGCAGCACGCCACTTGGCAAGGCGCAATGATGACTTGTGCTGAGTTGGCACCGCCTTACGATGTAAGATCGACAAGTCATAGATATCGGCTTGATGAGTTGTAACCGACGTGTCACAACCGACATGTCGTAACCGATATGAGATGTCGGTTTAGTTGATGAGGATGTCGGTTCTTAGTCTGTTTGTGTCCGATATATGAGTACTTTGGAATTCATGAGCATGCCACCCCATTAAGAGAACACAATCACCTGATTATTGAGCACTAATAACCAATGAATAATAACAACATGGTTTACCAAAAACCATATCAACAAGTCATAAATTCTCGACATTACTCCGACGTGATATTTGGCACTTACGCTTTGCTTTCTTATGAGTTCGTCTAAATTCTCGATATCGGTATAATTTATAGCATATCCGACATCTATAAACTCTTTATCAGAACAAGTCATAGTCAACTTGCTTTTATTGTATAAGTCTTTGAATGTTTCAAAGAACTCAAAAATATTTATTGTAAGCTCATCAAATCAACGTCGGGATTTGAAATTGTGGAGCATAAGCCTCCCCAAACCATCTTCAGGGCTTGGAAGTATCCAGCTTTGTCACGTTTGGCTAGGTCATACCAACTTCAGGGTATGAAACACGTTTAGCCTTAGCAACGAGGACCGATTTATTGAGGTCCGAGTGTCCGAACAAATTATAGTGGTTCAACACACAAACTTTATTGACAACAAAAAGTGGTTCTTATACATAGGCAAGGCAAAAGATTTTCATACATCGGAGACAATGGTTCAGCCCTCAGGTTTACTGAAAGTACTTCTTCAGATAAGTCGCATGCCAAGGGTACTGAAGGGGAACACCATCTAGAGTTTCAAGTCGGTAGGTACCATTAGAAACCAGACGGTTCACTTTGAAGGGTCCTTCCCACTTCGGCTGCGACGAACCGACATTGGCCCCGGTAACTCTCTTCAACACGAGGTCTCCTACGACGAATGAGCGCGGCTTGAGTTTCGAATTGATGTATTTCTCACTACGTCGTTTATAAGCGGCATTCCGAATTTCAGCATCGGTCCGTAGTTCATCGACCAAATCAAGATTGGCTCTCAGGTTTCCTGAGTTGGCTTCTTCGGAAAAGTGAGTAATCCGATATGTTGGAGAATTGAGTTCAGCCGGTATTACATCTTCATTTTTATATGTCAATGAGAACAGGGTTTCTCCAGTTTAGTTTCGCGTCGTCGTCCGATAGGCCCAAAGGACATGGGGCAGCTCATCAGGACAAGATCCTTTGGCAGTCTCTAGTTGGGTTTTCAAGCCATTCTTGATGATTTTATTCACAGCTTCTATCTGCCCATTAGCTTGTGGATGATAAGGTGACGAGAAGAAATGCTTGATGTCATAGTCTTCACAAAAACTTTCGAATCTTTTCCCTTGGAACTGACGACCGTTGTCGGTTATAATAGAGTTTGGTATCCCAAACCGACAAACGATGGACTTCCACACAAAATCGATCATTTTTTGTTCGGTGATGGTTGCAAGGGGTTCAGCCTCTACCCACTTAGTGAAATAGTCGACAGCCAATATCGCAAATCGAACACCTCCCTATGCTGTCGGAAGCGGGCCAATTAAATCAATTCCCTATTTTGTGAACGGCCATGGACTATATATTGACTTGAGGAGTTCAGGATGTTGATTAACATTAGGAGCAAATATTTGGCACTTATGACATTTTCGTACCCAGTTCGCGACGTCTTTCTTGATAGTCGGCCAATAGTAACCTTGTCGGAGAATCTTGTGGGATAATGCTTGTGCTCCTTGGTGGGTACCGCAGACACCTTCATGTACCTCTTGAAGAATGCGTCGAGCGTCAGTCTCCGACAAGCATTTAAGCAATGGAGTAGAATATCCACGCTTGTATAATGTTTCTTGATCGATCGTGAAATGAGCGGCACGAACACGAAGGGTGCGAGCTTCTTTTGGGTCTTCAGGCACGGCCCCAGTCTGAAGGTAGTTGATGATTGGATCCATCCAAGTTGAATTTGGAATTGACGAAGCAGCCTCGATCATGGCGACGTCGGTAGAGACTGTTGAAGAAGTCGTCTGTTGGGTGATTTGCACAAATTCGACATTATTCAAGTCGTCTGTTAGACGATCGAGGTATATGTTCCAACGTCATTTTGAATCGCGATAACTTCTTCTTGACAAGGTCAAAATAAGGCAGCAATCGTGGTTCCTTGACTTCATAAGCGCCATTGATGTGGCTGACTAATAACTGAGAGTCAGAAAATATGTGGAGGGAGGAAACATTCATGGATTCAGCAAAACGTAGACCTGATAAGAGAGCTTCATATTCAGCTTCATTATTTGTTGCCGAGAAAGTGAGTGCCACAGAGTAACAAAACACTTGTTGATCAGGACTGACTAAAACGATTCCTCCTCCAGCTCGTATAGCGGTGGATGATCCATCAATGCTGAGAGTCCACGTCAGATCCTGAATTGATGTGCTAACAGATGGGGTGAACTCTGCTATGAAATCGGATAACACTTGGGCTTTGATGGCAGTCCGTGGGCGATACTGAATGTCAAACTGTCCAAGTTCTATATCCCATTTGATCATCTTTCCCGACGTGTCAGGTCGATGGAGGACTTGTCAGAGAGGATATGATGTAAACACAACAACAGAATGTTCCACAAAATATAGTCGCAACTTTCGTGCAACAATGATCAATGCCAAAGCTAGTTTCTCCATATACGGATATCGCAATTCAGCGTCATGTAAAGCTTTGCTAACATAATATATCGGGAACTGCTGGAGTCCATCTTGTCGTATAAGAACAGCGCTGACAGCAACATCACTTACTCCCAGATACAAATATAAAAGTTCATCGGGGAGAGGTTTTTGCAACATCGGTAGTTGTGAAAGAACTTCTTTGATGTTATCAAAAGCACTCTGACATTCAGTGGTCCATTCAAACGGCCTCTTCTTTCTGATGGCGTCAAAGAAAGGCTTATAATGATCCGTCGACTTTGAAATGAATCGATTTAGAGCTGCTAGTCGACCAGTTAAAGCTTGAACTGCTTTGATGGACGTCGGAGGAGCCAAATCAAGTATGGCTTGAATCTTGACGGGATTAGCTTCGATTCCTCTCTGGCTCACCATGTATCCTAGAAATTTCCCTGATCCAACCCCGAAGGTGCACTTCTTGGGATTAAGCACCATTGAATATTCACGAAGGATGTCAAAGACTTCGGAAAGATGGGCAATATGATGGGAGGCCTGTTCTGATTTCACCAGCATGTCGTCTACGTAAACTTCCATTGTGCGACCGATCAAGCGAGCGAACATCTTATTGACCAACCTTTGATACGTGGCCCCCGCATTCTTCAATTCAAAAGTCATCATGACGTAACAATAAAGACCTCGGGCCGAATAAAACGAAGTATATTCAGCATCGTCGGGGTGCATGGAGATTTGATTGTAACCGGAATAGGCGTCCAAAAAACTCATGAGCTGGTGTCCCGATGTACCGTCTACCATGTAATCAATATGTGGAATTGGATAGCTATCTTTCGGGCATGCCTGGTTTAAATCCGAGAAATCAATGCATAAGCGCCAAAGACCAGTAGCTTTCTTAACCAAAACAGGATTTGATATCCACGTCAGATATTTTGCTTCTTTAATGAACTTGTTTTCTATAAGCTTGTTCACTTCCTCTTCAAGAGCCTTCTGATGATCTGGCCCAAATTTTCGACGCTTCTGAATAACGGGCTTGACGGTCTTATCCAAATTTAGCCGGTGACACGCTTTCTGCGGGTCTATCCCCTTCATATCTTCATGCTTCCAAGCGAACACGTCGGAATTTGACCGAAGAAACTGAATCAAGTGCGAACGTGTGGGTTCTTGAAGACTAGCCCCAATACGCAACGATTTGTCTTGAGTTAGTTCATCCACGTAAATAATTTCGACATCTTCAACTGGCTCCGCTCGAACGTGATGACTCTTATCTTTAAATTGCACCCTTGGATCTATATCTTTGTGCGCTCTCATATCCTCCGCAGAAAGAGGTTGTCTTTGGTCGAGGGCTCCATTTGAGATTTCAGGCAAATCTGACGTCTCAATGACATCGGTATCAGGGGTAGGGGAGATGTCGGTATTCGAAGCAGATTGATCTGTCATTGTTGCGTCAGGAAGGATTGGATCTTTCAACTCAATAGAGCCATCAGTCTTCTGTACCTCGCATACATGAAGATTTCGTGAAGTTGAGAGCAACGTCAGACTTCGCGCCTCCCGCTGATCTCCATAGTGAGTGCCTTCTCCTTCAATGGTGGGGAACTTCAAGGAATAGTGAAAAATTGACACAGCAACGCGGAGTTTGTAAAGAGCAGTTCGCCCTACAACAGCATTGTACTCATTTTGAACATCCAAGACTGTGAAGGTTTCCATAATGATCTTGGATTTTGGTCCAAAACCACCAAATCGTATGGGGAGTAATATTTCACCGATAAGACAAGAAATACTTCCGTTAAAACCTTGAATCTGATCATTACAGGGCCTAATGTCCGCCGGATCCAAACCCAATTTCTTGAACGTGCGAAACATCAAAGTACTTGAATATGCTCCGGTATCAACCATAATTCGGTGTACAGGGATTCCTCCAATCGGAGCAGTGATAATGAGGGCGTCGGAATGAGGATGAGCGAACAGATTGGCATCTTCGATACTGAATGTGATAGGACAATTTCGTTTGTTAATAGTATCTCGAAGATCAACGTTCATAACTTGCTTCCCGGCGTTTTGCGCTTCCCTAGCATAGGCTTTAGCTTTTCGCCGAGACGTATCCAACTGCTTGGTATTAGAATTTACTCGGGGTATACAGTAAGAAAGGTTCAATGCGTCATGTGTTTTGGGTTTTTTGCAGTTGTCGGTCGAAGTACCAACAAGGGTAGAAAACGTAAAAACTTCCTTATCGTTTGCACGGACTCTCTTCGGGTTAGCGGGTCGATTATCATCATCTTCTTCGTCTGAAAGATCCACGGGCCTTCCTTTTCCGGCGATTGTCAAAATTTCTGAACTTTTGAAGTTGAGGCTGACCAATTAAGCGTAAAAGGGCCGATAAGAGGCCGAGGCATTCATCGGTATTGTGTCCCGGAGATTTATGGTATGCACAGTATCGAGATTTGTCCAGCTTGTCTTCAGAAGTTCTTACTGGTTTTGGATCAGGAATAATTCCCTTTCCTTTCAGTTCTTCAAAAATTGTGGCTGCTCCGGCCGAATAAACGGTTTGATAGCCTGTCCTCACGTTGTCGGCATACTAATCTCGGGCAGCTCTGGATTCCGGAGTATTTTCATACCCTTTTGAGTAATTCCGATATTGCGCTTTCCCAAAATTCTTCTTATTTTTCTTTTTCGCATCTGACTCAGTCTTATTCTCCCTCACCGAGAAGTCGAAACTAGGACCGACATCGACTCCTTAGCGATAATGAATTGTTGAGCTCGTACGAGGAATTCTTGAAAAGTAGCCGACTTGTTTTGACATAAGGTCCAGCGAAACATCGAATTGGGCTTTAACCCAGCAATTGCAGTCACTAGTAGGGTCTCAGGGTGACAAGGTTCCATGTTCTGAATTCGGTCGTTAAACCGAGATATGTAATCTTTAACGGTTTCATCATCCTTTTGTACGATATTAGTGATCGATTCTTTTGGGATAAGACAAACTTGAGCTCCAATGAAATGTGATCGAAAAGCTGCACGTAATTGTTGCCACTTCCAAATTGAGTGAGGCGGAAGAGTATAATACCATTTTTGTGCCCGTGGCCCCAGTGTGAGAGAAAACATCTGACATCTCAAAGCATCCGAAGCTCCGTGCAAATCCATCCACGACGTATAATGGACTAAGTGCGCGTCTGGATCCGAGGTCCCATCATACATGCCAATTTGTGGGATTTTTACCTTGGTAGGGAGCGCCTCTGCAGTAAGTTCCAGAGCCAAAGGCAAATCGGCTTCAATGATAACATTTCCCGACGTCAAGACATGTCGGGGAGAATGTTCTTGTAACTTCTGTCGAGTCCTAATTTCAGCCAACCTTTTACGGAGAACCTCGATTTCTTCGGCACTATGTCTTGACATGCGATTCCATTCAATCTGACGCCGTAAATCTTCACGGTCACGAGGTACCGGTGAGATAGGTCTAGGTCGTGACGGAATTCTTTGACGATGAGCAGAGTGGCTTTCAGCAGTCATCTCTTGAACATGAGGTTACTCCGCGACCTGGTTGTTCGTTACTGGATTAGCAGTTATACGAGTTAACTCCTCTCGATGTGAAGAAGTATGGTATGGTTGTGACGTAGCATGTGATGTCGCCGCATGTGTTTCAGGGTCATGATGAGTAATATTTGGATGTTCCGTTGGATTCGTAGGAAACGGCGTTGATACAGGTATAGTACTCGAGTACTTGGGCATGGCTCGAGCTATAAGAGAGGTTAAACCTTGAATAGACTCCGGGTTTTGAAGAAAGTTCGTGATATTCGTGACTGGAGGAGGTGGTGTTGAACGCCTTGGGGAATGATTAGTCGATTGGCTCTGGCCAGGATGAGTCGTATGATCTCGACCAGATTGCGACATGGTAACTTCAAGCGAGAAGATGGCTATAACAGCGAAAGTTAACCTCAAAAATGTTATGAGGCCCTTCCTCTAGTGCCAAACTGTTGTTGTATGGTAATTAACAACGATAATGTAACGAAGATTACACTAGGTATTCAGGAATGATTAGCGAAGAACATAAAAGTCGAAAAGCGGAATTTATTGAATATTATAATGTGATTTTTCTCATGTCTCTGTCCGGAGAGCTTCTTCTCCCTTTTATATTAATGTACAACATTTATCCAAAATGTAATCATTATACAAAAAAGTCAATGGCGGCTGATCGCCACTCATTCTTGCAGCACGCCACTTGGCAAGGCGCAATGATGACTTGTGCTGAGTTGGCACCGCCTTACGATGTCGGATCGGCAAGTCATAGATATCGGCTTGATGAGTTATAACCGACGTGTCACAACCGACATGACGTAACCGATATGAGATGTCGGTTTAGTTGATGAGGATGTCAGTTCTTAGTCTGTTTGTGTTCGATATATGAGTACTTCGGAATTCATGAGCATGCCACCCCATTAAGAGAACACAATCACCTGATTATTAAGCACTAATAACCAATGAATAATAACAACAAGGTTTACCAAAAACCATATCAACAGGACAATTTTGCGGGCGCGAATTTCAGAATCTGCCTTGGCTGCTACCTCTCGAGTTTGCTGTAGCTCGCGAAATCCGTTTCGCGGGCGCGAGTTCAGGGAAGGCTGAGTGTTGTGCCGGGATTTTGTCCCGATGGCTCGACTTCAACAGGCTCTAAATCATCGCACATTACTCCGATCGACTTGAAATTTCGACTCAATTTATCAATTCTTTTTCTCCTCGTCTCGGGACGGCTCAGGCGACTCGGTCGACTCGGACGACACATCACAAAATGACTATTTCTTCCTTCCGTACCTACAAAACACCAAAACGCACAGGAAGATAGAAGAAATATATAAAAACGACTCAAAAACGCAAAGCTACTAAAAACGAACAAAAATGGATCGGGACACACAAACCGATCCTAAAAATACTCGACTCAAGCAAATAAAAATGCACAAAAAACAAACAAAAACATAACAAACACTTTCTCTTAAAGTGCCTCCTCTACCTCTCTAGGCATCAAAACCTCCTCTCTGACCACTGAATTGGTTTCTTCTCCCTGGTTCATTTGTGTTGGCAGCTAGATTCACAGAAAATTTATTGTCACTGCCATTTCCTTCAAATGCCTCAAGCCTAGTCTCAAAGCTGAGCAACATTGAGTGTGCTTCATGAATGGTGAAGTGGTCAAGCTTAGAGGTAAGCATGACAAACACCAAGTTATACTCAGGTCCTAGGCCTGAGAGAATATGCACGATGTGCTCAATCTCATCCACCCTTTGGCCAGCAGCTGATAGAAGGTCACAACAAGTCTTCACTTTGTTGAGGTAGTCCCTCATGCTCAAACTTCCTTTCTTCAAGGTCTGCAGGTGCAGTTTATACTGCATGATTTTTGCTGCGTTTTGACTGGCAAAGTTAGCCTCGACACAATCCCAGACCTCCTTTGAAGTGCTTGATCCAACAGTTCCTATGAGGATATTCTCGGATAAGGAGGAGAGAAGCCATGACATGAGCAGCTGATCCTGTTTTACCCAGTGAGCAAAGTCTGGATTTAGCACCATTTCTTCTTCTGAGGTGCTTGGCAAGAGCTGTGGAGGAATTCTTCTTTCCCCAGTGAGGTATCCCTCAAGGCCATGGCCTTTCACAGCGGCTAAGACTTGCATCTTCCATATCAGGTAATTAGTTTATGAAAGCTTTGAAGTTATGAGCTGGCTTTGAGGTTGAATCACCGACTCTGAGCTCATGGATTGAATAGTAGGAATACTCATGATTTTTTTTTTTTTTATTTTAAGCTGCAAAAGGAAACTTAAAAAAGCTGGAAAAAGAAAGGTATAGAGTCAGGATGCTATCCTGCTCTGATACCATAAGGAAATCGTAAATGACAGCCATAAAAGAAGCCAAACAAAGCTCTGCTATTTTCATGAAAGGTATTGAATACAAAAGCAGAATAATGAAAATGATGGCTACTCGTTTTTCTCTCTACAGGAACCCTAGCTTTAGTAGCATTTATATACAAGACAAAAGATCTATCTAGAATTTCCCAATCCTAGTAAATGTGAAAGGTGAAATAATAAATTGAGCCAATAATTTTCACACACGTGTTCAACACGCCTCAGCATGATGTGCATGGTGATGTTGGGTTCGCCTGTACCGTACGAGCTATATGCAGCGGAATTTAAAAATTTTTAAAACATGTATTTAACAATTAAATAAATATCTCGTACATACATATGGCGAATTAACAGATCGTCATCTTTAAAAACATGTAATAATACAAATTTTGATTTGTTTGATAGTAAATACAATATTTACCGTTAATCTTGAACTCCTTCAAAATCGTAGATGGATTGAGGAAATCGGATTCCGGATTGGTAACGTCACTTCACTTCTTGTGCTTGTGGTTATTCGCTTTAGGAA
>CACSLK010027831.1:11406810-11427856 GCA_902706635.1 Striga hermonthica
TTACAAGTAGAATACATCCAATCAAAATTGGAACGCTGGGTATACTACTCTAACAGGTGAGTCTCGTACATGTGACTCACGTACAGAACAAATGAGCTGACGTGTCATTGGGTTTGATGCTGAATTCTTTCACCCACTGAATTGTTGGCGTCCCGGTCTCGCGAGCTCTTTTTCAGCACCATGGAGGAGCGCGTTTGGTCAGCTTCTAGGGGGTCAAGTCTGCTGGGCCGGACTGCTCGGTTGCAAGCCGCGTAGTGCTTCATTGGTCTCTTGTCTCGAGCCCTCCGGCATATTCTGTGGTTCCCTCTTTTTCCCCTACCCAGAAGCTCTTTGGGTCCAGATCTGGATGAAGATATATCTAGGCGGTTTGAGTTGCCGCAGTTTTCGGATTTGAAGTCTAGTTCTGCTGCTTGTTTGAGGTTCTTGGTTGTGGGTGGGACTCGGTTGTCAGTTTTAGTGGTCGTGTGGCGTTTGCTAGGTATAGGGGAGGTTTTACTCTAGTTTTTTATTAGGTGTGTGTTGTTTTACTTTTAATTTTTTTCTTTTCGTTAAGTCCAGCGACGTCTCGCATTTAGTTTTCCTTGTGCAATGTTATCTCCTTTTTGGAGTTGTGTTTTGGTGTTGATTAGGTTATACCCTTGGACATGTGTTGTTTCAAGGTGTAGGTCCAGATTTTCTGGTTCCTTAGTGTCAGTTGGCACTCCTCTTTGTCCTCTTTTGCGTTTTCTAACTTTATAATATAATTGTCGTTTTGAAAAAGAAAAAAAAAACAAAAAGTAATGCTCTCGCACAAGATAAATACTACTACAGTATAAAACAAATATCGACTTGGTAAACTAGAACTAATACATTTTTTATTATTTTTATAAAAAGTACCAATTACTAAGTCTCGTTACGGAACCATCCCGTTAAGATTTGTAACCGTTAGATGCACATTTACATGAACAGTTACAAATCTCAATGGAATGATTATGTAACGAGATTGTAGTATTTTCCTCACTACATACTAAGGAATGTTCTCACGCAAAATAAGTACTAGTAAATTATGGAAACTATAAACATAGTAAACTTGTAATCAGTTTTTCAACTCGAACCGGCCCGGCGGGTTGACCCGGGACCTAGTCGACCCGGAGCTGGAACCAGTACGGGTGGGTGATTTGGACCGGGTAATATTGGACCCGGTCAAACTCGGCCACAACCCTGTCAACCCGGTCGACCCGGGTCATTGACCCGGCCGGTTCAACCCGGTTGATACGGTCCATATTTTTTTTATTTTTTTATTAATTTTTATATAAAAATATAGAACTATATAAATATATTGATATAGTAAATATTTATTGTGAGATATAATTTTTTTAACACTTTTATGTATAAATTTTTTATACAAAACATTTATTTTTGTTACTTTTATGTATATGTATATGTCAAAAATACTATATATAAAACTTAAAAATTTTTAAAATTAATTTTCTAAATCAACAAGTGACCCAACGATTGAACTGGTGACCGATAACCTGGAGAGGTGCCTGGGTCAATTTCCGGAGTGGTTTAAAAACTATGCTTGTAATCTTTTATTTGTAACCGGCTGATCATGATTTAAAATATATATAATAAAAAAGAAAATATGAGAGAGAATAAATAAAAGAAAAAACCCCACCTAACATAATGACCACTCAACTAAAATTTCGTTTGACCAGATAAACCCCAGTAGTCAAACCACGGTTAAGATATCTATCCCGCTCGTGTGTGAAAACAGTAGAAATGGGTGAGCAGAGCATAATAAAAACCCACAGAAATTGTCCCTCCCTTGAGAGATAGTATAGTATAGCATAGTTGAGTAGTATGCTGTATGTAGATAACTCATCAACTAACAAACAAAGTGACACACACACAAACACAAGCACAGAGAATCTGCCAGCGTTTGCTCCTTCACTTATAAATAATTCCTCTGTTTGTCTCACCTCATCCTATCCACTTACATATATGATTATATTCCCTATTCTCTGACTTAGTAATAATAATAGCAGCAGCAGCAGCAGCAGTATGCGTGCAAATTTGGAGGTCCCTCACTATTTTCAGTGCCCCATTTCCTTAGAAATGATGCACGACCCCGTCACCCTTTCCACCGGCCAGACCTACGACCGGTCCAGCATCGAGTCGTGGGTCTCCACCGGCAATACCACCTGCCCCGTAACCCGCATCCCCCTCCCCGATTTCACCCTCATCCCCAACCACACCCTCCGCCGCCTCATCCAGGACTGGTGCGTCTCAAACCGCTCCCCCCACATCCCCACCCCCAAGCAGCCTGCCGACCCCTCCCTCGTCCGCACCTTCCTCGCCCGCGCCTCCTCCGCTTCCGCTCCCTACCCTTCAAGGCTCTCCGCCTTGAAAGCCCTCAGAGCTTTGGCACGAGACTCCGACCGAAGTAGATCCGTCATCACAGCCGCCTGCGGGGCCCGCCAGATCCTGCTCTCCATAGCCTTCCCCGACCTCGGATCTGAGCCCTCCGACCTGAACCACGAGGCGCTCGCGCTCCTCTCCGTCTTCGCCCTACCGGAATCCGACTGCGAGTGCCTGGCCGGTGACCCGGACCGGGTGGGCTACCTCGTCAGCCTGCTCTTCAACTCGTCCATCGACGTCAGGATCAGCTCCGCGTCGGTTATCGAGGCCGTCGTTGCCGGGATCCGCTCGCCCGACCTCCGATTGAGAATCAGCGGCGCTGAAGGCGTGTTCGACGGCGTCGTCGGGATACTGAGCTGCGACTGCCCGAGGGCGGTGAGGGCCGGGATCAAGGCCCTGTTCGCGCTGTGCCTGGTCAAGCAGCACCGTCACCGGGCAGTGGCGGCGGGTGCTGTGGCGACACTGGTGGACCGGCTGGCGGAGTTGGAGAGGTGCGACGCGGAGAGGGCGCTGGCGACGGCGGAGCTGCTGTGCCGGATCCCGGCGGGATGTGAGGCGTTTGGGGAGCACGAACTGACCGTGCCCTTGCTGGTGAAGATGATCCTGAAGGTGTCGGAGCGGGCGACGGAGTACGCAGCGGGGGCGCTGCTGTCGCTGTGCTTGACGTCGGAGGCGGCGCGGCGGGAGGCAGCGGCGGCCGGAGTCCTGACTCAACTGCTGCTGGTGGTGCAGAGCGGTTGCACGGAGAGGGCGAAGCGTAAGGCGCAGATGCTGCTGAAATTGCTGCGGGACTCGTGGTCCCGTGATTCCACCGTTGCCAAACACGATGCTGCTTTACTTGGAAACGACGTTGTTTTGTTTTGAGACATTTTTTTTTTTTTTTTGGAATAAATCGGTTTTTTACTCCTAAAATTAAGGTGTATTTTATTTGTAAAAAAAAAAAAAAAAGATAAAAATAAAAAAAGCCAGGAAAAGAAAATAGCTTAAGTAATACTAGTAGTTGTGGCTCTTGTGGGGACTTCTTAGATTTGTTAGTTGTTACTAATAGGATTGGTAAATATGCAAAGGTTTCTTGTGGATTTGGGATAAGATTTTTCTTTATTGTTTAAGTAAAAGACTTGAGAATTATTAAGTTCATTTTTTTTGGGAGTATTTCAGGTGCATGTAGTATTTACAATATATATGTGAGCGAACGCTATTTTTAGCGTCTTAAATTACTTCATTGTTTGTCGACCTGAAGATGTCTGACTTTCCCTTCATGGTGATATAGGTACTCGACTTAAGATATGTTGCTTCAACCTACTTGTGGGCGGCTCGACTTGTCGTCCGGTCGAGTAACCAACACTTAAACCGGTGTATCATAATATGGCTATATCACATGACATTGACGTGGCTTAATGCCATGTCAGACTTCTGTTGGATTTTTGTTCACGAAACCATCATTCATATGTTAATTTGCAAAAGTGGTAAAAGTAATGTATTAATTTGTAAACTTTTAAAGATGATGATTAAATTGCAAAAAATATGAAATGTGGTGCATTAATATGCAATTTTGCCTTTCTAAAATGAACATAATTAGACTTATTCTCTATTTTTTTTTTCTCCTCTCCCCTCTCTCTTGCACGAACCCTAGCACTATTTCTTCTCTTTTATGTTTCTTCGAATTTTGTTTGATTATATTGAAGACGACTACCATAAATGTGTGGACAGGTAAAAAAATTTCCATTTAAGGAATTAGTCAATAACTATAATAATAATAATAATAATAATAATAATAATAATAATAATAATAATAATAATAATAATAATAATAATAATAATAATACTTTCGTGTAATTTAATTATATAAAGGTGGTCCTTGTGGAGAGAGACAAGAGTGAGGAATGGGGGCAAGAAGCATCACATAAATAGACATTGTGTTGAGAGGTTATTATAAAAGTTGATGGTTCAACACCTTTGACCATAGACCTGCCACAATATCATGTCCTACTTGGAACAACAACAACAATAATGATGATGATAAGTTTGCAACAATAGGCAAATGGGAGTGGGGTATCTTAGACAAGCATTTGGCATATAATTGGGTGTTAGAGGTGGGTGGGTGCATCTTTGAGTGTGAATCAATGAGTGTGATGGTGTCACATGGCTATCTTAGAATGACACTATGGAAATGGAATCTTACATGGCCATTTGTGTTTTGCCCATTTATTTTCGTGATTGCTACTTAGTTGCTCATGTGTGTTGTGACTCATTTTCACTCCACAAATGTAGTCACAAATTGGTACAAGAATTTTTCTTCCCCTCTTACTTGAGCAAAGAGAAGATGTAGAAAATTTAATGATTCGATCAATTGTGATATGACTGTAGATATCGAAATTTTAATATTTTATTAAAATTAATGTCTTTATTTATTTTTGGACATAAATAAATCCATGATCAATAAGATATATAATTAATAAAGTTATTATTTCTTGCCCACCAAGTTAAATGTTAGGATAAGAAAAGAGATTATATCAAATCCTAGGAGAAGAAAAGTGATTATGTCAAATCCTGAAGGACCAATCAAATTAAAGTCTTATTCTCCAAGATTCTCACTCCTACACTTATAAATAGAGCTCTCCTCAATGTCACAAAACACGGGGCCTCTCTTACCCTGGGGCCCCCGCTTACCCGAGGCCCACTTTTATATATTTTTTAATATATGTATATATATATATTAATTATTAATATATAATATGAATATAAGATTGATCTTAAATCATTTTTTTATTTCTTAACAAGGCTTTTATATTTCATCTACCTTCTAATTTTCATAATAAAATTAAATAGTAGTTATTATTAGTGATTTTTTTTTTTGCATATTTTTTTTATTCGTTTAATACTTTGCTAATTTTTTCTTGCTTGAATATACAAAATATTATTTTATGATTGGGTAATTCAATTACGTTAATGATAGCCAATAAAAGGGTTAAGTGAATTCAACCTTTTTCAGACGAATTTCAATTTTGATTTCTAATTTAACTTTGTTAAATATAAGTCAAAAATTAATACTTTTCAATAAAAAATCTATATAACTGAGTATTATGTATTTCACTAAACGTTTGTCATATATTAAATGTAAATGAAAGTTTGGAGCTTTGACTGTTTTTTTTTTCTTCTTTGAATAAAAAGATTTTCGATTTTTTTTATTTACGATTCATAAGAAATTTATCAAATATTATTTATAAAATTTAGCTATATCTTTATTTAATTTTCGTTTATTATTGCGAGTTACATTTTGTTTTTTTATATTAAAAAAATAAAAACAGTCAAGGACAACACTTAGAATATTTCGCCCAGGGGCTTATAAAGTTCAGGACCGGCTCTGCAAAAATATCAAACACACCTCAAAATATCAAGCACACCTCATATCAAATACATCTCAAAAATAAAAGTCTCAAATTCAAGAGCTTTAGAAAACCCTCTTGAAGATTTGAAGTTCTTGAAGAACCGCCAGAAGTCCGTTCAATGAAGAAGAAGGCGAAGAAGAAGAAAAAGATGGGGCGAGTCTTTCCCAAGAAGTGAAGAAACGACTTCCACTCTTCTCAAATCATATCAACGACGTTCAAACAACATTCAAGCCGCGTTCGTCGAAAAGTTCAACCATCATAGCTTTTGATCCGGGGAAAAGCTATCAAGCCTTTGAGTCAACGTTATGCAAGCTCAAATTCATATTCGAAGATTTAAATCCAAATCCATGAAGAGAATAACCGGAGGAAATATATAGAGAATGTACCCGAAATATCGCTTGATCGAAATATATTCAAGTTGTACGCAAGTTTATGTTTTCCATAAAATTTGTTGTTACAAATTTGGCACGCCCAGTGGGAACATCTCTATCTCTCATCTCTTCTCTTCAAATCAAGTTGGAGATCTTTGAAGATGCATGAAGACCTCTTTGAAGAAATGTAAACAGTGACAACTAAGGATGATGTCTCCTGAAGCCACGAAGTTGCTAAAATCATCGACTTCATCCAATTCATTCTAATGAAGGCGAGCAAAAGAGGCTCTACAGGTCCTCAACGAAAGTTCCATGGGGCTATGCTCCTTGATATGATCCTAAACTATCAACATATTCAAATGCTCCTTGATATAAGCCTACATTATCTAAATATACAATGCTCCTTGATACGAGCCTAAACTATCTACATATTTAAATGTTTTTTGATACGAGCTTAAACTATCTGCAATGTTCCTTGATATGAGCTTAAACTATCTACATATTCAAATGCTCCTTGATACGAGCTTAATCTATCTACATATGATCCTTGATACGAGCTTAAACTATCTGCAATGCTCCTTGATATGAGTCTAAACTATCTATATGGCTCTTTGACACGAGCATAAAATATCTACATATCAAGATCTCCTTGAGACGAGAATAAAAGGTCTACAATTCAAACTTGAAGGCTCCTTGACACGAGCATAAAATATCTACATATAAAGATCTCCTTGACACGAGAATAAAAGGTCTACATATCAAACTTGAAAGCTCCTTGACACGAGCATAAAATTTCTACATATTAAGATCTCCTTGACACGAGAATAAAAGGTCTATATGTCAAATTTGAAGGCTCATTGACACGAGCATAAAATTTCTACAAATTTGAAGGCTCATCGATACGAGTATAAACTGTCTGTCAAATCAAATCAAGACTCCTTGATACGAGTTTAAACTATCTACATATCATGTCAAATGAAAAAATCCTTGATACGAGTATAAACTATCTGTCAAATCAAATGAAGAACTCCTTGTACGCGTTTAAACTCTCTACAATTCAAGTCAAATGAATAACTCCTTAATACGAGTTTAAACTATCTACAAATTCAAGTCGAAGAACTCCTGGATAAGAGTTTAAACTATCTACATGTCCAAACTCAATTCAAAATTTTGAGACTCATTCACTACCAAGACATTTTGTCCGTGAACACGTCTCAAGGTGGCATTGTACACATCGAAATTTTAATATTTTATTATTTAATATATTTATATATTTTGGGACTTAAATCTAAGATAAATAAGATATTTAATTAATAAAATAATTATTTCTTACCCACCAAGTCAAATCTTAGGATAAGGAAATAGACTATATCAAATCTTAGGATGAGGAAATAGATTATATCAAATCATGAAGGACCAATTAAATTGAAGTCTTCTTCTTCAAGACTCTCTCTCCTACACTATAAATAGGACTCTTCTCTAGGGATGGGAATGGGCCAGGTCGGGCCGGGTAGTGCCATGCCCGGACCTGGCCCATGACCCTACATGCGTGGCCCGCTCTGGCCCGTGCCCCGCTACGGGTCCACTAGGATGGCCCCGAGACCTGGCCCGCGTCGGGGCGGGATGACCCGCCCTGCCCCATAATTTTTTTTTTCTTTCTAGTAAGGCAGCTATATCTCAGTATCTCACCCACAAAGGCAACATAATACATATGTGAATTCTGAATTTAACAAAAAAAAAAAAAAAAAGACAGAAGATGTAAATTACAAATCTCATACAAAAAGTTTTTTTTAAATTTTATTTACAAATGAATAATACAAAAATTAAGCAAATCAAACCTCAAAACCCTAACTAATATCAATGAAATAGCTGCTTCTATTGGCTTGAGTGACACCACCATCTGCAACCGTCGTCTCCCAACTGTGCCGACATCTCTCTTCTTGTCGTGGCTCGTGGCGCCGCCTCCCATTCCCCAGATCTAAAACTGAAAAGATAAAAGAATAAAGAGAAAAAAAAAATCAAAGAATGAAACATGCAATTGAGGGTGAAATTTTGGAAGGAGAATTAGACCGTCTCCAACCGAGACGCAAAACTCAAATTTTACAGTAGAATTCTCTCCACCCGAACTGGAAACGGATCTGCAAAATGCGTAAAGGGGCTCTCTCTCTCCTCTAGAAACGCATATTTGCGTTGTGCTGCAAAATTTGCGTTTGATCTTTTAATTATTACATATAAGTCTTTCTATTCTATATTTATATTCTAAACACCCCTATTCTTATATATATATATATATATATATATATATATATATATATATATAATTTTATGTATATTGTATTTGTTAATTTTTTTTAATAAAAGAAATATAATATGAAATACAATATTATTTTAGTTAATTTTATATTATATTTCATTAATATATTTTAAAAAGACTATAAATTTTATATAGTATAATATTTAAATAATAAATATTATATATATCTTATACTATTATATATTTTAATGAATATTTATTTCTCTGATTTTATTATGTATAATTAATTTCAATTACATATAATATTATATATATCTTATAATATTATAATTTACACTAATACAATGAAAAAAAGTAACAGTTTTTAAAATGTGAATATATGCGATAGACCATATATGGTCTAGAGTGTAAATTTTGCATTAATACAATGAAAAAAAGTAACAGTTTTAAAATGTGAATATATGCGCTAGACCATATATGGTCTAGAGTGTAAATTTGCACTAATACAATGACAAAAAGTAACAGTTTTTAAAATGTGAATATATGCGAGACCATATATGGTCTAGAGTGTAAATTTGCACTAAATCATATATTTTCAAAATAACAGTTTTGATTCAATCGGTACACAGATGTATTTGTATCTTCTTCACTTTTCAAATGAAGATGTAGTTAAAATACAAATGTAAGATAAGAAATTTTTTTATTCATATGGTATCATCTTAATATTAAAAAATTGTAAAATAAAATTATAATACATCAATAAATAAAAAGCACAAAATAGTTAACATAAAAAGTACATTACACAAATTATTTAGTATAAAAAATACATTTACTAATACACATTATACAAATACATTTACTAATACATTTTCTAATATTCATGTGTGTTGTAATTTTTAATTTTTCATCTTGTGTGTTGTAATTTTTAATTTTTCATCTTGTGAATTGTAATTTTTAATTTTATTTGTGTGGTGAAATTTTAATTTTTAATGAATATTTATTTCTCCGATTTTATTACGTATAATTAATTTTAATAACATAAAGTCTAAATTGAATTTAAAATAATAGTGTGGTTTAATTTGTAAAGTTGTAAAATATGTGGGTAGTATTGAAAAGTTATAAAAGTTGGTGTAAAAGAGAATATTCTGAGAATATTCTTTTGGGTTTGAGAATGAGTCTTTCGGTTGGAGATGAATTACTGCAAAATGGGATAGTTACTGCAAAATGGGTTTGAGTTTGGGTTTTTCGGTTGGAGATGGCCTTAAAAGATTGAGAAATAGAAGAAATGGAAGAAAACCTGAGATTGTGGGAGAAATTTTGAAAGGTGAAATAAAAGAATGAGAAGAGAAGAAAAGCATTAGAAAATGGAGAATTACGTGGTGAGAGAATTTGAAGTGGGGAGAACAATAAGTGAGAAAATATTAATGGGCCTTATTGCTTATGACTAGATTATGAAAATTGGTAATAGAATTTGAAGTGCTGAGAAAAAAAGCAAAGTGCGAAATTTATAATGGGCCTTACATACCAGGCTTTTAACTACATTATGACTGGGCCAGGTCGGGTCGGGGCAGATCAGGGCGGGCCAACATCTGCACCTCGGACCTGGCCCGTTTACAGAACAGGGCGGACCCACCCCGGCCCATTTTGGTAACGGGGCGGGTCCAACCTGCCCCAAAGGCTACAAGTCGGGCCAGGTCGGACTGGGTCCGGGTCAAATTGTCATCTCTACTCTTCTCAATGCCACAAATCACACCTCAAAATATTAAACATATGTAAAAAAAAAAGTCTCAAATTCAAGAGCTCCCAAAAACCCTCTTGAAGATTTGAAGAAGTTCTTGAAAAAGCGCCCGAAGTCTGTTCAATAAGATATGAGTATAAATACTCTTAATCCTTTTTCATTTGAAACACCGAGAATTCATTTGTTTTGTTTCTACTTTGCTAATTGTTCTTTGTCTTATTTTCTCTCTAAAATTAAGCTTTGTGGAGGTTCAAAACTCGTATTTTTGGTGATTTTCTGACAATGACATTTATTAGTAAAGCTCCGATCTTTTTGCGTTTATTTCGCTTAAGAATGCATTAGAGAAGTAAGTACCTAGTTTAAGACTTATTATCTCGATTTTGTTCTATTTTTGTTTACTTTATGTTAGAGGCGAAACTAGTTTCTTGGCCAAAATTTATGTGATAGGCTCGATTTTAGTCAAAGTTTCCATCTTTTGTCTTATTTTGCTTGCCTAGGGTAATTAGTTTGTTAAAACTTGAATCTTTCAAAGTAAAAGTTGAGACTTTGATAAAAGGTTGATTATTTCGCAATTGATCGTTCAAATTTGGCTTCTAGTGGTGTTAGGCTTAGCTTATTATTCTTTGTTTGTCTTTTTTGCGGGTTTTGAACACTTATATTCACGTAAAGTTTATAACTTTCTTTAAAGCTTGCACCTTTAGTTAATTGCTAGTTACTTATATCAACCAATCCATCTTGTTAGAATGTGTAGGACTTTCTTCGATTTTTTGCTTTAGACAACTAGTGGTAAACAACGCTCCAGATAGTCTTGTTCGAGAGAAACAGCCTGAGGTTGGGATTTATTCGTTACTCGACTAAAAATATACTCAACATGTGACTTTCTCACCTCCGGCTCTTCCCTCTAGATCTTCTGGTTGGTCCCTCTAAACACTCTGCGACCTCATCACCTTCATCCCTCCTCCCGACGTAACTTCTGAATTTCCAGCAACCATAAGAACTTTTTGCTCCGATCAGGGGCGGATCCACTTGTTGGATATGGGGGCTATTGTCCCCCCAAACTATGGGTATATATATCATTAAAAACATTTTACTCTGTATACATATAAACATTATAAGTATATGATCAGTTTTTATCTTTTACTTCATAAATATATATTATAAGTATATTCAATTTTTATACCGACACTAAATAAATATTACTAATTACTTTTATGCATGTTATATTTATGCAAGTAATTTTCACTCTCATCTATAATATTTGGCGTTTTTTCTATGTAATATAGAATTTAATTAAACTGGAAAATATGTAACATCTTAAAATAAAAAAAAATGAAATAGCAGAGTATGCAAGATATGCATTTTCACGGATCAAAAAGTAATCACAAGAACTATTAACACTTAATCAATTGTTAGTGAGTCCCCTTAACGAAGAAAAGAAACAGTTGTTAATGAGTTTTGTGATATAAAATAATCTCAAACACAATTTTGAAATAGCGAAATCCATAAGTTATATCTATTGTAGAGAATTTTTACTATTTATTAATCAATTTAATATATAATGAAATTATATGCCTTATATGTGTGTTTGTTGTAAAAAAATCATATATCCTCTCCAAAGGTGTTGTTCAGTGGAGTGAAGCCAATATATCTCATGTTCAAGCTCGTGTTTGATAAATAAATGAGTCAGCTTGACCTAACTCATTTTTTTTCTTTAAAAAAAAAGTGAAACTCCCAGCTCAGTTAATGCACAAATTCGATTAAGTGGTTGTGATTAATTCATTTAATTATAAGAACAAGTTGAGCTCGAGTTTTTACGAGTCAAACTAACTTGTGTTCGCAGACAATTTTATTTGAATAACAGCTCAGTCCCCCATTAATTTTTTTTTTTTGGATCCGTCCCTAGCTCTGATGGCGCTCTATTCTTTCCGTTGGATAAAAAATTCTCTCCCTTACCATATACCTAAGCTCACTGGATCTTCCTCCGACGTAAGATCATGACCAACACTTGGCAAAATCGTTCGGGGAGTGACCAAAACTCCGCCCTCACCTGACCATCCCACAGGTTGTCCAGCTCCAAAAGGCAATTTGATCACCCTCACCTCCTTCAATTTTTCGTTTAGGTTCTTCTTCCAGCTCTCGTTGGCCATCATTGTCTTCTCCACGAACTGCTCTTCTAGTGACGTCGAACCTGTTTGACCTCCGAAGTTCTTGCGAAACACGTCGGGGGTGTTCCCAGTGGCAGACCTCCAGTTATCAAGTTAGTTCTTGAAATATGAAAGAATAGAAGGTATGTAAGTATATTTGTAAAGCTTAGAGTGCGAAACTTTACCCTTTTATGCCTAACACCATTATATACTGAACTCTTGACTTGGTTCCCAAGCTCTGCCTAATTCTACTGCATGGGTGACCTGGATTCCCGACGTTCTGTTGGATCCTACTGCTCGAGTGCCCAGGGTGCCCTATGGTCTGCCTGACAGTTAACTAGTTGCTCCTATATTCTGACCGAGACCCATCCTTATATCCAAGAAAATATGTATCTTTTCTTGATGACTCTTCATGTCATCCCTAAGATGTGTTATTCTCTAAGTCTCTTGTTCACTTCTTGTAGGTCACCAAATGTTTTTCATCCTTAGATTCACACAAGTAAGTTGTCCATAGGTTCTCATATATAAACATTTCGTAGGACTTACAATGTTAACCGATAATAGGCTGATCAAACACTATCAATAGGTCTATATGTCTAACTGGCCGCAGGTCAGCCAGATTCACCATCAATAGGTCTACATGTATAAATTGCACATAGGTCCACCGACCTACTGACCTTTAGATATGTTACCATTAGGTCCACCGACCTACTATCCATAGGCCACTTACATACATATACTACAAGTAGGTCCTCTGACCTACTTTCCATGGGTCTATATAATAAAATTGTCTCAGGTCGACCAGGTACACTGCCAGTGGGTCTACATATGAGAATTGTACTCCTTAACTCGACCACACCACGAGCTATCAAGATTTCCCCAGTTATATCCATGCTAGTGGATGTCATGACCATGTTATTCGAGCTAATAAAAATCTAGTCACTTTAACTATATGAGGGACGACTCAACTGAGGTAACTATAACCAATTTTTCCAAAATATTCAATATGTAAAACATGAAACTTGATTACAACTTGATTTATTTCGAGCAAATGATATGCAGATACAATCTCTGTTTATCTCCTCTGATTCTTCTCTTTATGGATTTGTGCTTGAGATCTTGAAAGATGAATTTGACGATCGAACCTCCTCCATGCTTGACATTGAAATTCTCTAACATTAATTTGGGGGTCGAATGACTTATTCTCGTATTAAATATTAGGCCTTGACTTGATTCAAGAAGACTTCTTGGAGAACTTGATTCTTTCATCTTCTTGAAAGGGGATTGACTTGAATAACGTTGACTCGAGAGCTTGATAGTTTTTTCCCGGATAAAACGCTATGTTGTTTGCACTTCTCAATTAACACGCCTTGAATGTCGCTTGAACGTCGTTGATATTCTTGGATTGATTTGAGATGAGTTGAAGTCGTCTCTTTACTTCTTGGGAAAGAGTCGCCGCCTCTTTTTCTTCTTCTTACACCCTTATATATAGAGTGAGATATCTGTTTCTAGAAGGCTATCTGGATGAGCTGAGTTGGCTACCCAAAGCTGCTCGAACTGCCCGATCGTACAACTCATACTGAAGGTTTGTCAGAGACGGTTATGTGATATAAACCAATCAGGTCATTCCACATGTCCGCTTCACGTGGGGATTTTGTTGTAGCACAAATTGTTTTTAAATTACCGAGTACCAAATCAAATGATTCGTTCCCCGGGTCGATCTCTCGAGGAAGGCTATTCGAAATTCAACTTTGGTATCGATCACACACAAAAGGAAAATAAATTCTAAACATTCTACTCAAATAGGGGGTTTGAATAATAATCAACTAAGAAATAATAAAAAGCAATAATCTACCTAAGAAGATAAACGAAAGAAAGATGAAGAAGCTAGTGAATCGGGGATAATTAATTCGAGTTCTAGCAAAACTGGGCAATACATTGTTCGGTTCGAGATTGACACTCTTTCTTAGACATCTAGCGGTTCGCTCCCAATAACTCTTCGTAACAAGGGATTTAACATAGAAAAAAAAGTTTGAGCATACAACACATGTCAATTATCCCTATCCCAATAACTTTTCGTAACAAGGGACGGGTCATCGACAACTGTGTATTTCAATCTAAAACACATAAATTATTCAATTACGAAATCATCTACCTCATGTGAGCCTAGGTCTACGACTTCTCACCTTTCGGTTCTGAAAGTCGCTAATTTAACTAGAAGGTGTTTAATCAACTAATCATATGAAATTGACAAATCCTAACTTGACAATAACATTCAATTGTTCCCAGTCACAAGTTCGAAGTGTCATTCTTCGATTATATCAATCAATCAAGCGCAAATTCATCAATTCCTAATCAATTCAACCCACATAAGAATGAACAATTCAAGCCCGAGAGATACGAATTAAACAAGAATAATCATCCCCTACCCTAACAATAAGAATTAGCTACATAAAATCAATCCAACACAATTAATCATTTCTCCAAATTCAACCATTTCCATGGATTAACAAGAAGAAGAAAATTACAGTTAATCTCAATCAAACTGTTTAATCCACAATACAAGATTAATCCCTAAAATGGAAAAGAAAGAAAAATGGAGAAGAGGAGAAGAGAAGAAGAAGAAGAAGGGAATGAGAATATGAAGGAAAGTGAAGGGGGGAGGCAATTTTCGGACCTAGGGTTCCTCCCCCTTCAAGCTGGAAGTGAAAGAATGGAGAAGAAAACGAGTTTTTGGGGGGTTTTATACCATTTTGGGACTTGCAGGGGGCCTTAGCGCCGCTAAGAGGGGTTAGCGGCGCTAAAGAATGAAAGATGGTAGCCTCTGGCGTTGCTAACATTTCATAGCGCTGCTAAGGCCAGGCTTAGCGCCGCTAAGGTGTCTAGGAAGCGCAACTTTGCATTTTTTGCTCGTTTGTGCTTGTCCGAACTTGGAATTGAGTTTCGTTTTTTCCTACGCGTCGCTAACGAGCCCCTCTTTCTAATGGTGTCAGCCTCCCCAAAATATTCTCGAAAACTTGTTCTCCCAGGGTCTCCAAACTACACACCAAAAACGAAAAGAGAACAGAAAAAAACCAAAAAACAAACGGGAAACACCACAACACTCAAATGAACGCAAAACACATAATAAATGACAAAAAGATCCTAAAACCACCTAAACGACTCACTACAGGGGAAAAAGAACGGTAAAATAATGACTAAAAACGACACAAAAATGGGACAAACAACTACCCCACACTAAAACCTTTGTTCGTCTCGAACAAAAAGAAAAGAAAATAAGACACGAGCATAGATATGGTTTCAAATAAGGAGAGCCTCAAAATGCCCAACTCAATCGAGTCGAATTCCAACGACCGTACGATCATATGCCTCAAATATTAACTTGGCCCTGAAATGACAAACTCTCAAACGTATAGATTATATAATAAGCCTCACTCATTTTCTTACATGAATATGTGATAGGTACACTCAAAATTGGTTAATATTCAAGTTTCAACATATGCTTGCCAATCATTTAAGTTACTCGAAAACAATCAAAGCTCAAAAACTTGCGAATCAAGAGGACTTCACAAGTTGTAATGTAGGCTTAGGTAAAGGTAAGAATATATATAGACAAGAAGCTCAGATAAACGATCAAGGTTCTCGAGTAATAGACTACTCGAATGTCCGCTACTCATCACAAATAATTCATTTAGCACATCTACCATCCACCCCACAACTCCACAAACAACACCTATAAGCTCTAATCGAATTGCAACATCGCTTGACCCAATTTATTTTCTTTTTTTTTTTATTATTATTTTTATTTGGGGAGTGACTTTTTCCGAACAAGAACGAATCGAGAGGACAACATTCTATATGTTTAAATATTGGAGGTCATCCAAGTGTCCTACAGTAGTTTCCCAATGCTCATTACCTGTCAATGTGAATCGACTAGTAAGAGGAGCAGAATCCATTCGAATCGTCATGTGAGCTCTCATTTTTTTTTTTTTGTTTCAACAAGTCCAGCAAATAAAATGCAACTAAAATTTCACCTTATTCAAAGATGCCACCAATCCCCCAGTCATCACACAAATCAGTCAACAGGTTGCCAAGAAAAGGTTTTAAGCTCAAACGGGTTACTAATGGAATAAATTTAGGGACAAAGAACAAGGCAAAAGTGAACTAATCAAACAAAACGCCTCAATCCCATTCGCAGTTTCGAACTCTAATCGGTTCCTTTAAAAAAAACTCAAGAAAAGTTCTAATCATGCAAGAATACGACCAATATCACACAAGAAAAGAATAAGGCTCAAAACCTCACAAGGTAAACAAATGTCACTCAAAGCAATCAAGCATATATCGAGGCAATGACCACACGTCCATCATCAAAACTTCTCAATTTCATCAAACATTCATCAACAATTCATATAATTCACCAATATCATGCTCGACAAAACAAAAACCTAAACCTAGATCGGTCCACCACATAATCATGCAAAATCCAAATAGACTCCCACACACTTAAAATGAGGGAATGCCCTCATTGCTTCAACACGAAATAAGAAGTCACATAAAAGGACCTAGCAATCTCATATAATGAACCAATCCCACCAACTACCACAAGAGCACAAAAGAAAAGAAAAGGGAAAGAACAACTCAAAAAAAAAAAAAAAATGAAAAGGGAAAAGGGTGTGCAAACCGAAGATACCTCGAGGAGAAATAGCATGCATGTGAAAGTCACTCGCCTATGCTCAGCCTCGCACCTCATTATTCCTCCTGCTCAAGCTCGCAAATAGTACCTAATGAGAAAACCACAAAACTCCAACCTCCTATTATTCAAAGAATAAAACTAAAAAAACATAAAAGAAAATATCTACGAAAGCAGTAAATCACTTGGGTTGCCTCCCAAGAAGCGCTTGTTTAACGTCATTAGCTTGACAAAACCTGAGGGGAACTCAACCAAGATCCAGAAAAAAGTGACGATCGTGCCATGCCTTCATGTTTTCCAGAAGTGGTAGCATGTGAAGCTTAGCGAGAAGGCTGGCATAGTAGATTCGGGTGGCGATGTTTATCTTGAAGCGGGCTCGGGCACGAGCAATCCCCAACTCTAGACGTAGAGCTTTTCCCTCACGAGCTCTATCGTCAACCTCCAGAAGTATAAGCTCATCTGTGGAGCAAGTCGAACTAACTCCCACCCACTTCATAACACAGTGTAGCGGCCTTAGAGACGGGTGCTCAAACTCGGAGATGGGAGGAGGGACTTGAAAATCAAGCCCGTGGATCTCCTCCTCTGAAATATCATCAACGTCTCGTTGGAGGTTATCATCCTCTTCTTCGGCCTCACACATTTGCTTCAACGTACGAGCTCGTGTATCAAGCCTAAAGTGGGGGTCTTCGACTGGTGCGTCAACTGAGTCGGTATGTGCTGTAAGGGTCTCTATATTCGTGCTCACTCTAACACATCCGAGCTCAATGTCCACATCTCGAGTGGTCAAGGCAATATACGAGAAAGGATGAGGTCGAGCTTTTCATCGTATGACAAACACCCTCCCGAGATTCATCTCTATGTGTAGACTCGCTTTGAGCGGCGAGATCAGAAGTGACACTGTCAACTCAATCCTCTAAAGCTTGCACGCGCTCCACAAGTTCCTCGATTCTGGACTCAAGGTTGCTCTTACAGGCTGTCTGGGATGCCAAAAGGGTGAGGACCTGGTCGAGCTTGGCATTGTAATCTGAGGAATCCTCGAGGGACTCACATAACTGCTCAACAGGCCTAGAATCCCACTGTTGCTCGTAAGGATATGACCAAGCCTGGCCATAGTCCCAGGAATCGTAGAATGGAGGTGATTGGGCACACTGGGCTGCGGTTTCCTCTTCTTGAGCTAACCGGGATGTTGCAAATTCGTAGATAAGGTCGAGCTTCTCGTTGAATGCGTGGGACTCATAATATTGCTCGACCGGGGAGGGGTCCCAGTATTGCTCGGAAGAGTATGGGTATGACTGGTAGTGATGCCCGGTGGAGTAGCTCGGCTCGTTAACCCAAGATTGGGTGTGCGAATAGGGGAACATACTGTTATAGCTCATAATACTTGCACAGCAAAATAGAAAAAACCACGCGAAACCACGAAAAAGAGAAAAACAAAGAAAACGAAAAGAAAAAAATATGCACAAAAAGAAGAACAAAAATACGAAAAACACAAAACAAAGCGAAACACGTAAAACAAAATCAACACCAAAACTATATATCATACTTTCCTTCCTCGACAACGACGCCAAATTTGTTGTAGCATAAATTGTTTAAAAATACCGAGTACCGAATCAAATGATTCGTTCCCCAGGTCGATCTCTCGAGGAAGGCTATTCAGAATTCAACTTTGGTATCGATCACACACAAAAGGAAAATAAATCCTAAACACTCTAATCAAATAGGGGATTTGAATAATAATCAACTAAGAAATAATAAAAAGCAATAATCTACCTAAGAAGATAAACGAAACAAAGATGGAGAAGCTAGGGAATCGGGGACAATTAATTCAAGTTCTAGCTAAATCGGGCAATTCATTGTTCGTTTTGAGATTGACACTCTCGCTTAGACATGTAGCGGTTCGCTCCCAATAACTCTTCGTAACAAGGGATTGAACATAGACGAAAAAGTTCGAGCATACAACACATGTCAATTATCCCTATCACAATAACTTTTCGTAACAAGGGACGGGTCATCGACAAGTTTGTATTTCAATCTAAAACACATAAATTATTCAATTACAAAATCATCTACCTCATGTGAGCCTAGGTCTACGACATCTCACCTTTCGGTTCTGAAAGTTGCTAATTTAACTGAAGGTGTTTAATCAACTAATCATATAAAGTTGCAAATCCTAACTTGACAAATTAACATTCAATTGTTCCCAATCACAAGTTCGAAGTGTCACCCTTCGATTATATCAATCAATCAAGCACAAATTCATCAATTTCTAATCAATTCAACCCACACAAGAATGAACAATTCAAGCCCGAGAAATACGAATTAAACAAGAATAATCATCCCCTATCCCTAACAATAAGAATTAGCTACATAAAATCAATCCAACACAATTAATCATTTCTCCAAATTCAACCATTTCCATGGATTAAACAAGAAGAAAATCTTACAATTAATCTCAATCCAAGTGTTGAATCCACAATACAAGCTTAATCCCTAAAATAGAAAAGAAAGAAAAATGGAGAAGAGGAGAAGAGAAGAAGAAGAAGGGAAGGAGAATATGAAGGAAGGTGAAGGAAGGAGGCAATATTCGGACCTAGGGTTCCTTCCCCTTCAAGCTGGAAGTGAAAGAATGGAGAAGAAAACTAGTTTTTGGGGTTTTTATACTATTTTGGGACTTGCAGGGGGCCTTAGCGCCGCTAAAGAGGTTAGCGGCGCTAAGGAATGAAAGATGGTAGCCTCTGGCGTCGCTAACATTTCATAGCGCCGCTAAGGCCAGGCTTAGCTCCGCTAAAGTATCTAGGCAGCGCAACTTTACGTTTTTGGCTCGTTTGGACTCGTCCGAACTCGGAATTGAGTTCTGTTTTTTTCTATGCGTCTCTAACGAGCCCCTCTTTCCAACGGTATCAGCCTCCCAAAAAGATTCTCGAAAACCTATTCCTCCGGGGTCTCTAAACTACACACCAAAAATGAAAAGAGAACAGACAAAAGACCGAAAAAAAACGGAAAGCACCGCAACACTAAAATAAACGCAAAACACATAATAAATGACAAAAAGATCCTAAAACCACCTAAACGACTCAATACGAGGAAAAAAATAACTGTAAAATAATGATTAAAAACGACACAAAAATGGGACAAACAGATTTGGTTTCTCTGAGATCTACTCGAAGGCTCAAATGCTCGATCAAGTCTAGGTCAATTTGGGGTAAACCACCGACCGCTTCACATCTGGATTCTGGTCGTTCAGACGATGCTGCTGTAGGTCGAGTTCAACCAGGCTATTCGAGGGCTCTGGCCCGACCTACTCTTTCTGTACCAAAATCCCTTTTATGTTACCTTTCGATCTAGAGGATTTTGGTCCAGTGATATTTGACCACTACCATCCCATTCGTACTTTGTTCGACCAGGGTGGTTCGACCAGGGCGGTTCGACCGACTTACTCCTTTTCGTCACATTTTCTTTTACCCTGGCAATGAGAAAATTCATAGATTATAACCGATGAGGGATGATACAAGCTGCGAAATAATATGTAAATTGAGGAAAGTTTTTGGAGATGAGAAGAATTTAGCCTTTTCCTTTTAGTTTTAGGTTTTTGAGTTTATCTTTTATAAACAACGATGCTATGAGTTCCCAAAGTAAATTGAGAGTAATATATTTTACAATTTATATTACACTTTTATATCTTTTATAGTAATATTTATAAATTTACTAGAACATGAATAAAATATTGCACTTCTACCTAAAATTTATTTTGTTTTATTTTAATTTCTCGTTCCTCTTTCTTATATTCTTCTCTCTCACTTGTTCCACTTTTCCGTAATTTCTTTCTCCCCTTTTCTTTTTTTCTCCTGTCTCTTCTTCTTCTCTAATTATTTCTGTATTCTTTTTCTTTTTCAAATTCACAGACACAAAACTCCAAACACCCTCCACAATTGTTCGTCGGGGGTCCTCCTCCTGGAACCCCACCAGGTCTTGTCGCGACTGGTCGAGACGGCAGATACCCAAGGAGTGAAAGCACGACTGCGAGACGTTTACTCTCTGCAGATCTGATTTTTTTTTTTTT
>CACSLK010027831.1:11432563-11452732 GCA_902706635.1 Striga hermonthica
TTTTTTTTTTTTTTTTTTTAAATTAGTAGTTCGATTTTCAAATTTATTTTTCATTTTGTTTTCCTCTCTTGGGATTTAGATGATGGTGACAGAGATTTTGTCGCGATTGGAATTAACATATATTATAATATATGTGAAATGGATTTTTGATGAGTTGGGAAGTTTGGCATAACTTGAAAAGGCTTTATTAGTGGTTGATACTTTTGGAGTGTTTGCGTTTGGGTAATGATGACATTCTACCCATATTTTATGGTTTGTTTTTGGGGTCTCTCATGCAACCTTAACAAAAACCCTCCGTTAGTTTCATTAGTATTAGTATGTGGCGTAATTTTCTTTTATGTAATTTAGATTATGATTTTGTAACACCCCTTTATTTTTATAGGTAAAAATACAGTTTTACCACTGTTTTGTGACCCGGACCGGACCGGCGGGTCGACCCGGGACCCGGTCGACCCGGAGTCGGAACCGGTCCGGGTGGGTTAATTGGACCGGGCAACAACGGACCCGGTCAAACCCGGTCAAAACCCGGTCGACCCGGCCTTGACCCGGTCGACCCGGGGCATTGACCCGGCCGGGTCAACCCGGTTGACCCGGTCTATATGTATTTTTTTTTTTATTTTTTTTTGTTTTTTAATTTTCTTTTCTTTTTAAAAAATAAAATTAGGTATATATTTATATGATAAATATATATATATATTATTACCACTTTAATCTACAAATTTTACATACAAAATATTTAAATTTTTTGTTTTTTTGTATATTTATATATCACAAAATATTCTATATATAATTTTATAAATTTTAAAATTAATTATCCGGTTCAGCAATTGACCCGGTGACCCGGCGGTTGAACCGGTGACCCGGTGACCCGAAGACCTGCCCGGGTCGATTACCGGGCCGGGTTTAAAAACTATGAGTTTTACGCAATAGAATTGGATTTTTCGAAAAACATTTTTAAGTTAAAAATTAAATAACGGGCATTACTCAAAAACCATTTTGAGTACATATCTCCAATTCACATATGCATTAGCGAAATTTTTGTTGTCCAAAGCACATCACAACACCATAATACGAGTTAATTATCAAACTCAATAAAGCAAATCGTACCCCAATTTTCAACCAATTCAAAAAGTCTCAAAATCAATCAATACACGAGTTTTGAAAACGATAAGCGAAAGTAAATGAAAATATTTTAAAAACCGTTAGACCACCCTTGTCACGTCATCGTCACGATCATCAACTCAACCTGAAAAGATAGTAATAACGGGGGTGAGCAACAATAAGCTCACCATGAGAATTACCATGCACATATATTCAGTATAATTACTTAAAATCATAATGACAACATGAACACAAATCACTACGTCTACATCCTATATGGCCCTACAATAATGTGTACACACCTCTCCACCGACATAACCCATCGACGAGAGTTAGTCATCGACATTATACTTTGGTGATTAAAATCACCATAAAAAATCACCATAATAGGCTGTCACTGGCATAATCCATATGTGGGTGAAACACGCACGGACTAGTGGTTCACATGCATACATTGATTATCAAGCCAAGCAATTATAAATAATAAAGGCATGGTAAAGTTTATCAACACCCACCTGTTCAGATAAGACATAAAAGATGCAGCAACGACTCGGTAGGTTTGACGGCTCGACTCCTCAGGAACCTACAGTTAATCAAGGCAATTTTACATAAATAAATTATCTTGATAACTCGAAATTTATGACAATTCTACTTAAGGAGTTTGCGAAATTTGTGGAACTTGAAACTCTCAAATTTGAGGAAAAACTTGGAAAACGTTTAAAATGGCTAAAATTTGAAATGGAATTGACAAAATTAGGAATGTATAAATCATGTTCTTATCTACTTTTTATATAATTCTATCGAAGAAAAAAATGTTATTGTTGGTTTATGAGTGTGTTTAATGAGTTGGGAATGTCAATAGTGTTACTTTGATATGCTTTCTTTCATTCGTAAACAGAAGCATTTAATATGTTCTGAGCATATCTTATAAACTTAAATTTTCAACAGGTGTTCATTATTAAACAGGTGATTATAACTTGAGATCCTAAATTATAGGTTGGAATGTGATGGGTCTGCTCTCAGATCTGGAACGGTTTGATAAGAAAACGTCCGGATCTGGGATGAACCGGTATGAATGAGCTTAGATCTGGCCTGATGACCTTCGAGTCGTTGCTGAATCGCACGAACACCTGCAAGAACTCAACGCCGGAGGGTTTTTCCGGCGTAGAGCCTCCGACGCTCAAGTCAGTATGTGAGAGAGATGATGGGGGCTGCTATGAGAGCAGCAGCAGTAATAGAAATGTATGGAATGAATGGGAGTTAGGGTTTTGGGATTACCTCAGTCCTTTATATAGGAGTACAATATATACCTGAAGTCCCCAAAATGCCCCGGCCGACTTAAGGGAAATGTCCAGAATACCCCGGTCGGTTCATATTCCGCCTATTTCCTAGTCAGCATCTAGATCCTTCCTGAGCTTCCTTCTTATCCTTAATTCTTCTTCAATATGCTGAGGTGTGTAAAAGCTATCGGGCACCACGAGCTACAACTCCCTCAGTCGACCTGAGACATTACGTCGAGTCGACTGGGTCACACTCAACTGTTAGTAGACCCTAATACGTCTGACCATTGTCTTACCAGAAGTCGACTTACTCTAGTCGACAGGTGTACATTGACTCGGTCGAGAGCCGGGCCTCTTGACTGAGTATCATGGAACCTTACTAATGGAGTCGACTTTGCTGAAGTCGACTCGGTAATCTCAAACCGTGACGATATGAACCGTTGTGAGCTAATCGCGGCAATGCCGCGGTTACTGAACCGATGTACGACAGTATGGCCATATCAGAATGGAATTGACAAAATTAGGAATATATAAATCATGTTCTATATTCTTTTTATATAATTCTATCGAAGAAAAAAATGTTAATGTTGGTCAAGATTATACAACACATGTATTAGATATAAAATTAAAATCTTTATAACGAGTCATTATTCCATTCCTTAACCTTTGTTGATTACTTTGATTTAAGAGTTCGATGTGTTTATGGTTCTAGACGCTAATAAAAATGTACTATATTTAGTGATATATTTTATATATGGTTTCAATGTATTACTTTTTTCATTTTATTTTTCAATTACAAAATAATTTTCAAGGCTGAAAAAAAAATATTAGTGTGATATTTTGTAATTACAAAATAATTTTAAAAGTTCGTGGGCCGGTCGTAGTGTACACGACGATGGCCTGCTAGCATTTATATTGATTCATTTTATAACTCTTGCATCACACGCTTAGTACTTACTAGTTACTCCAATTATGGTATTTTGTACTCCCTCCTATTCATTATAAATGTCGTTTTGACTTTTTTGATTCATCCATTTTGTTATGTATCTAGACATATTAATGTCTAGATACATAATAAAATGAATGAATCACAAAAGTCAAAACGACATTTATAATGAACAGGAGGTAGTAATATTATGTAATTTGTCTTGAATAATATATTTATTATAGATATTAATAAAACATATTTGGAGAATATTTTATTTTTGGTGCAAAATCTAGAATGATATTGTTGGAGATTAGCTATTAAAGTTTGATGATATAAAACTTGAATTTCTAAACTTGAAGCTCCGGTTTTGCTATGAAGTCAATAGTTGGCTCCATAGTGGAGCCAATTTTCTATATACAACAAGTAAACCTACCATATTCTCTGATTACTTAAATAACACTAATATAATTTTATTAATATGGTAGGTTTATTTGTTGTACATAGAAGGTTGACTCCACTATGAAACCAACTGTTTGCTTCATAGCAAAACCGCTTGAAGCTCTCTATCTTCATATTTGGTGGTGCAACATTTTTTTCCCAACAGAGGGCTACTCTTTGTAAAACTGAGGACTCAATTGCATTTTAGTTTAGCCCTCTAAAGATTAAATTATATTTTTTTGACCCATTTATATAAGAGCACTTCAGCCGAATTATCTTTATTGAGAAGCAGAGGAATGCCTGTGGATGTTATCTGCCAATTCTGTGGAGATGATTAGGAGTCCACAGAGCACACTATGTTTCTGTGCAACAGAACACGGTTAGTATGGAGATTAGCACAAGTTAGCTGGGAGGGGCTGCAGGATAGAACTCACAATTTCACGCTATGGTGGTGGAGAGTTTGTTCAGTAGACAAAAGAACAATATTTGAAGAACGCATCCAGCTCACCACATATATATTGTGGTGGCTCTGGAAGTCAAAGAATCTGTGCAAATTTCAAACCACTACAATGCCGGAAACAGAGGTAGTCAAAGTTGCATGGAATGACTGGAGGGAGTACGATGTTGCTAACTCCAAGCTGGTGCATAACTGAGAGGAATTGAAGTACCAAGTCTCAATTGGTTCAGTGGTGCCCAAATACTTTCACATCTATTTTGAGATCAATTATGTTTTCATTGGATCTCTATGCTGTATTTGGTTGATCTGGAGGGTTCCTAATTCTTAGGCCTCCAGACTTGTATTTTGTTTGGCTATTTAGACCATAGGTGCAACCCGTGGCTCTCCTTTTTTTTAGACTATTTAGTCTCCCGGATTGTAAAACTCTGTTTATTGTTGAATGAATGAATTCTTATCGTAAAAAAAAAAAGAATTCTTTTTATTGAGAAATTGACGAGCCATATTTAGCAATATTGGTTTATGCCATCCCAATAACAAATATCATGTTAGGTCAGAAAAGGGGGAAAAAGAATCAGATGTAAGAGGCCCTAAATCATCATCATCTTATAATGTAGCACAAACTTGAAATATGCCAGTTTAAAAAAAAAAATCCCTTTGAACACACGGCAATTAAACATTTTCCAAAAATATAATTTAAATACCAAATATTGTACGAGTAGCCCTGAATCATCTTCATATAATAAAGTTGATTTATACAAATATACTAGTACAATGTACGTGAACTACACGAGTGCTTGAAGAAAAAACTAATTGTGCAACAAAAAAAAAAGTCATTGTGAAATAAAATAAAGTAAAATAGGTTTTAATATGAAATATTATTTGTTTTATTTTATGTTCATACTTAGTTTATATATATTCTATTAATAAATATGTTATAATATGTTAATATAAATCATTTTCAATTGTTTCATAAGATAATTTATATTGTTTTTGTTATTTTTAAATTTAATTTGATAAATCGATTTAAAATTTATTTATAAGGATATATACATATTTTGTATTTTATATATGTAAAAAGTATAATAAATTTGATATTTCATATATAAAAATCAAAATACAAACAAAACGTTATAAATTTAAAAAATAAGAAGAAGAGATATTTATAATAATTGGTATATTAATTAAACAAGAAAATGAAATGTAATATATGGTAATGTAGAAAAAGGAAAAGTAAAAGTGTTTATGGTAACTAATTGTATAAGAAAAGAAATAAGAGATCAATCATAGACGTGATGTGAATAATATAAATATTAAATGCAATCCAAGCCCGGTTATTATTTTGTTAAAAAAATACTAATTGATATCTAAGCCTAGCTACGAAACATAGTTTTTTGCCACATAAGTTTCTGAAGCGTGCGAATCTGACACTTAAGCTCGACACTTTCTGCAATTATAGATGGGGTGATAATCAATCCTACTTTTACTTTCTCGTCCATTCACATGCTGAAATAAAAAAGTTAAATACCATCACAAAGCTTTAAATTTCCTGGGTATACTATTTACAGTCTCAGTTACTGTACTCTTTGATATAAGAACACAGACAAGTATTAATGTTAAACCTGCAAGGGTTCTAAGAATAATTTTGGAGGATATGATCGTTCTGCGCCGTCACTTTACAGATGGGGCATACATTCTTCACTACTAACCACCATTCAATACAACCCGTGTGGAACTCATGACCACAATCGAGTTTCCCGGCATCATCTCCAGCAGCATAATTCTCCTGATCAACAAGCAAAAATAAAACAACTCACACCAAAAATCTATATTTTCACCGAGAATCATCCAAATCAAGCAACCAATAATAATAAATCCCAGTGAACCGTTTTCGAATGCAAGAAAACTGATCATTTTAACTTTCGACTTACTGCAAAAAATAACGTGTGATGTGATAGTTTCAAGTTTTATTGATTAATTTCAACGTCGTTATATAAAATGAATCCGTGAAAAGGTGTTCAATCACATACAAAGCAAAAATAAAGAAACGAGAAGTACAAATGGCTTCAACCTGACATATGCAGCAAAAACTTCAAGTCGGGCGAGGCATATTTCCATTGTCTCATAGAGCCCTTATTTTTGTCCGGCTCACATCACTACTCACATTCTCTATGATCTCCTCTAAGGCCAGTAATTCCTGTCGATAACCAAATGTTTCTAGAAAATCAGAGAATGTGAAGGACCCAATATATTTACCAAAAAAACAAACTAAAAAATTACCTCATAAGACATACTGTCAATATCTAGCCTCATGTCTCTGTATATGTCGCGCGACTCACCGTATAAACTCATATAAGGATCAATAAGCATATAATCCTGGAAAAAGACGAGAATCATCAGTTCTTACTCTTCTTCATTGTTTATATCATTTATTATGTCAAAAAATCATGTTAAAGTAGCTTTATTCATCAAGTAAAACTTCCAAAAAAATAACATTAAGAAAAAAAGCAATTGGAAATTTAATAAAGGTCACATAGCAGAATATCTATCTCGTCAACAGGCGACAAAGCATCCCGGCCATTAAAACGACCACCTGGCGCCTCCACCGAAAACTGCCAACCTGTCCGAACTCGTGTGCCTGCCACCTCGTCATTTGATGACGAGCCTAAAGTTGATCTCGAAGACATCATCATAATCTCATGTGGCAAACAGGGAAATGAAGACAAAGACAACGAGGGCCCACCAGAAATCGGAGAATTGTCACGACCTACCAAATTCGTAGGACGAGTTTCTGAAATTGTCGTACCCGGCGATAACGAATGTTCTGAACTATCATTAAAATTATTGGCGCTACCGGAATTGAACAAATTATGTGGCAGCATTTCTTCCAAGTTTCGTTGGCAATTACTATCCGCTGCATGCCTGTGATAAGAGCACGCGTCCGATGAACCACTGCTTGACATCCTTGTCTGTTTCTTCTCGAATCGATTATGTTAAGCCAAACAGAGCTGGATTGACAAAAGTACGTTAACGTTAACTTAACTCCTGTTTGTGCAATGAATGTAATCATCTTCACTATAAATCAAGATGGTCATTTGCTTAACGTTAACAGGGAAATTTGTATGTGTAGTTAGTGTCAATTTGTCTTGACTAGCAGTTTTATTATACACAAAGACATGATAAGTTCATATGCAGAGAATTTGGGAAGGAAATAACTGACGACGGACTCTACAGAGATATGATATGTTATCGTGGGGGAAATAACATGGTCCCGTTACGGAACCATTCCGTCGAGTTTGTAACTGTTAGATCATCATGTAACAGTCGGGAATAATTGATCTAAATGTTACAAATTCCGGCGGAATAGTTTCGTAATGGGACCGTAGTATCTCCGGTTATCATGTTGCAACAAAAGTAAAAGACAAGAATAAACTAAGGAGAATATAAATTCTTAGCACAACAAATCCTCCCATGAAAATCTGAGTTCAGACTAAAACTAACCAGAGCTCGATTTCAGGAACATTGAGGAAAAACTAAAAAGGGAATTAATTACCTGAAAATATTATAACTAATTTTGAAAAAAAAGTAAAGTAACAAAATGAAGGAAGTAAGAAAACTTACCAAAACTTTTATTAATCTTCCCACAGAATTTTAAGAACTGAAATCTTTTTACTGTTTTTACGAGGTTGTGATAAGACAAGTCAACGGCTTCATATCACATGTACAAGAAATATAAAAGAAAAATTAGATGCGTGTGCAGACTGTACTCGCGGAAATTGAGGGAGATAAAGAAGAGTTAGATAATAACAGAGACGAATTGATTGGTTATAAATTCAGGGTTCTATATAGAGTAAAAAATGAACCTTTTTTTTATGGAAAGAAAATACTGATGTTTGGGGAGCTATTTTTGAAGTGGATCTTTGCACGATTCTTTTTTTTTTTTTTTGGGTACAAGATCTTTGCACGATTCTAACAAAAAGTTAGGGATGTCTGTAGGGAAAGGTTCGATGCACCGATTGTTTTTTCTTCCCTTAAATATCGTTTAGAATTGTTAAAAAGTCATTTAGCAATGAACCCTATATTAAAAATTATTATGGCGTGATTGGTATGATGGAATGACGTGGAATGGAATGTTCATTCATTTATTTATTCTTTATCTCATGATTGATATATTTTATGGAAAGAAATTATCATTCCGATGAAAATTTCAAAATCCATGATTTAGCCATTCTATACCAAATGTAAGTTTTTTTCACATTCTCATGTGTGTAGGAATCAATTTCTCAAAACATAAAATTAACAAATAATAATAATAATAAATGTATAATATATATTCTAAATTATAATCAAAATATATTTAATAAAATAATTCCAAGAAATAAAATTCTAATAAAAAATGTAAAACTTATTTTTATTTATATTTTAATTAGATATATTAAATACTTATGCAACATTAACAACAACAACAACAACAACAAGCCGTTAAAATCTCACTAAGTGGGGTCGGCTATATGGATTGCATGCCGCCGACTCACCATCGTGCTCGATCAAAACACACACCAACATTCAAATTTAAATATTTAAAATCATTTTTTATTATTCATTTCAAATTTTCTTAGGTCTACCCTCCCACTCTTGATTTGCGTTCTTAATTCTAATGTTTATAAGTCTCTAATACGCATATGCCCAAACCATCTTTTATAAAAATAAAACTAAAAATGCATTTATAAATAATTTTAAAAGATATTACTTTATTTTTATAAATCATATATATTATAATTTATCATAAATTGAATTATAATATACAAAATTATATTCGACTACATATGCATATAGAGGTTTATGTAATGCTATATTCTTATTATATGAATACACAATTCACTAATTTATTATATAGTATATATGAGTGTAAAAACATAAAAATATATTTATTGTAATATAGTATATTTTAAAAAAATATTATTATCATAACTAAAAAAAGTAACATTAACATAAACATTAATTTTTTCATATAAAATAGTGATAAATGATAATATAGAATGTGTCATTCCATTCGGGTCTTATTCATTCTGCATACCAAACATATCAATGGAAAAACTGGTTTCATTCCTTTCTCATATTCATTCCATTCTTCACTCCTTCCATTCATATCAAATGTCTATTTCATTCTACCAATCATGCCATTAGTGTTATTTTAAACTATATTAACTCGAAATATAAAAACTAAAAAAAAAAAAAAAGAAAAACTAAACACCATTATATGTGTCTTTTTGTGCTTTGATTTTATGTGTCTTTGTTTTTGCTTTTATTTCTATTATATGTGTGGTAACGTCAAACACTCCGACCGGCTGGAAATCGGCTCGTCTTCTTCCTCCTCGCCGGTAGAATGTCGCGTACCTGATAAAAAAAACTCTCACACCGGAAGGGTTTTTCAGTGAAGAGCCTCCGAGGCTTAAGTCAGTGTATGTTCTACTCAATTCTCAAGAGTAAAGTGGATAAAAATCGTGCTCAAAATGTGAAGTTCTACCTTATGTTGGGCTCAAATGCGCAAATGCGGAAGATGTAAATTAAAATACTGATGTGAAATGGTAAATAATAATCTCAATTCCAGCAACTCAAGAATGACAATTAAACAGGAAATTAAAACAGAAATCTCTTGCAATATAACAGGAATAATTCTTTTCTGATGTGGAAGATCAGATTAAACTGCAACCACAGAGCATACTAAGAATATACCAAATAAATAAAATATGCAAGAAATAAAACACCAATATTTAACGTGGAAAAACCTCCAATTAGAGGAAAAAACCACGGGACAACCTCCGAACACTTCCACTATATTTTCAAGATAATTACAATATCTTTTCACACTCCCCTACACTAGAAATGCAAAAATATAGTGACCCAGTGAGACCCCACTCCTAACAAAGAAGTAATAGAGTTGATACCCAACCCGGTGTATTTTTTCCACACTCACAAGATTTACTCAAACACTCTACTTTTATCTCACTGAAAAATAACACACATAAATGTTATTTCTGTGTCTCTTTTTCTTCTTCTGCTTTCTTCCTTGGTGCGTATTTCTCTTCTGCTGAATGCTCCTATTTATACTGAAGATGTCACATGAAACCTGCACCAAATATACCTTCTTTTTTTTCTCCGTCATGTGGGCGGCTAGCTCACAAGATGCTTTTTCTTTTGTTTTGTTTCATTATTTTTTATTTATTTATTTGTTTGTTTGTGCCAACTAAAATTGGCTGGATCTGACAATTCTCCCCCTCCAGCCAAAGGGATATATTCTGCAATTCTTCACATGTAAGTCATGTCGATTATCTTGACACAAAGCTAAAGCTTTCCTTCTGTTACAACTTTCGTCATCATGTCAGCAGGGTTTCCGTCAGTGTGAATCTTTTTCAACTTGAACTGTTGTTTTTCCACTACTTGACGTAGCCAATGATATCTGACATCAATGTGCTTCATGCGATGGTGGTACATCGCATTCTTACTTAAATCCAATGCGCTTTGACTATCGCAATGGATATCGTACCTTTCCTGCTTTATTCCCAATTGTTGAAGAAAACTCTTCAACCAAAGCCATTCTTTTCCTGCTTCTGTCATTGCAATATACTCTACTTTAGTAGTCGACAAGGCAACAGATTTCTGCAATTTAGATTGCCAAGATACAGCTCCTCCTGCAAATGTAAACACAAACCCTGAAGTAGATTTTCTACTATCCAGGTCACATGCCACATCTGCATCTGTATAACCTTCAAGAACTGGGTTTCCTTTGCCGAAGCTCAAGGACTTATTTGCACTGCCTTTTAGGTACCTCAAGATCCACTTCACAGCTTCCCAATGATCCTTCCCGGGATTGGAAAGATACCTGCTAACAATTCCAACCGCATGAGCGATATCTGGTTTAGTACATACCATGGCATACATCAAACTCTCGACTGCCGAGGAGTATGGAACACCCGCCATAGCTTCTTTTTCTTCTTGACTCGTAGGACAACTTCGTTTACTGAGTTTAAAGTGATTGGCCAACGGTGTAATGACTGGCTTACCCGATTTCATGTTGAATCTCTCCAGAATTCGATTCACATATTGTTCTTGCGATAAACATAACCTATTGGATTTTCGGTCTCGTATGATCTGCATGCCCAAAATTTGTTTCACAGGGCCCAGATCCTTCATTTCAAAGGACTTTGCTAAATCCTTCTTCAGATTACCAATCAACTTCATATCATATCCCACTATCAACATATTACCTACATATAACAAAAGGATAATGATTTATCACCTGGAAATTTATTAACAAACACACAATGATCTGCATCAGTCTTGGTATATAAATGACTCGCCATGAACGAGTCAAATTTCTTGTACCACTGTCTTGGAGCTTGTTTCAATCCATACAAGCTCTTCTTCAATCTGCAAACCATGTGCTCATTTCCAGTCCTCTCAAATCCTTCTGGTTGCTCTATGTAGATTTCTTCATTTAGATCTCCATGAAGAAATGCAGTCTTCACATCTAGTTGTTCAAGCTCTAGATCCAAGCTAGCACCAATCCGAGTGCTACTCGAATAGAGCTCATCTTTACAACAGGTGAGAATATCTCGTCAAAATCTATTCCTCGCTTTTGTCCAAATCCTTTCACAACAAAACGAGCCTTGTACTTCAACAGCTTGTCACCATCTTTCTTAAGCTTGAACACCCATTTATTCTTCAAGGCTTTTCTGCCTTCCGGAAGCTTCACAAGCTCATAAGTTTCGTTTTTCACCAGTGAATCCATTTCTTCTTGCATGGCTTTCTCTCAGGAGCAGAGTTTCTCAATGAGACCACCAACGTCTCCCAACTATCCGGTAAAGAACTCAAAAGTAACAGCGTCTGCAGTTCTTCATTAAGTTTCATTTCCATTGTAACAAGTTGGTTTACCATGTCTTGGAAACTCATTCAAGTGCTCACCAACTGATCTTCCACCCCGATATTTTAAATTTACAAGCTTTCTAATGACGAAAGCTTTATTCTGTGCAGTCTTCCTATGGTACATCTGTTCAATTTTGTTCCACAGAGTATGGGCTTTCGACTATGTGGCAACATGGTGGAATATACTGATGTCCACCCACTGCCGGATTAAACTAATAGCCTTCCTGTGTAATTTTTTCCATTCGTCATCCTTCACGTCATCTGGCTTGATGTCTCCCTTTTCTACAAGATCATACAGATCTTTGTAGAAAAGTATGTCCTCCATTTTTGGCTTCCAAATGGAGTAATTTGTTGCTGTGAGCTTCACCATGGTACCCATGCTCTCCTCCATTTAATTTACACTAGTCGACACAGAGCCCAACTTTTTTGTTGCTGTGAGCTTCACCATGGTACCCACGCTCTCCTCCATTTAATTTACACTAGTCGACACAGAGCCCAACTTGATCTCTGATACCACTTGTTGGGCTCAGATGCGCAAATGCGGAAGATGTAAATTAAAATACTGATGTGAAATGGTAAATAATAATCTCAGTTCCAGCAACTCAAGAATGACAAAAGAAATCTCTTGCAATAAAACAGGAATAATTCTTTTCTGATGAGGAAGATCAGATTAAATTGCAACCACAGAGCATACTAAGAATATCCCAAATAAATAAAATATGAAAGAAATAAAACACCAAGATTTAACGCGGAAAAACCTCCAATTAGAGGAAAAAACCACGGAACAACCTCCGAACAACTCCACTATATTTTCAAGATAATTACAATATCTTTTCACACTCCCCTACACTAGAAATGTAAAATATAGTGACCCAGTGAGACCCCACTCCTAACAAAGAAGTAATAGAGTTGATAGCCAACCCAGTTTATTTTTCCCACACTCACAGGATTTACTCAAACAATCTATTATTATCTCACTAAAAAATAACATAGAAATGTTATTTCTGTATCCTCTTGTTCTCTCTTTTTCTTCTTCTGCTTTCTTTCTTGGTGTGTTTTCTCTTCTGTCGAATGCTCCTGTTTATACTGAAGATGTCACATGAAACCTGCACCAAATATACATTCTTTTTTTTTTTCTCTGTCATGTGGGTAGCTAGATCACAAGATGCTTTTTTCTTTTGTTTTGTTTAATTATTTTTTATTTATTTATTTGTTTGTTTGTGCCAACTAAAATTGGCTGGATCTGACAATTTCCCCCTCCAGCCAAAGGGATACATTCTGCAATTCTTCACATGCAAGTCATGTCGATTATCTTGACACAAAGCTGAAGCTTTCCTCCTGTTACAACTTTTGTCATCATGTCAGCAGGGTTTCCATCAGTGTGAATCTTTTTCAATTTGAACTGTTGTTTTTCCACTACTTGACATAGCCAATGATATCTGACATCAATGTGCTTCGTGCGAGAGTGGTACATCGCATTCTTACTTAAATCCAATGCGCTTTGACTATCACAATGGATATCGTACCTTTCCTGCTTCATTCCCAATTGTTGAAGAAACCTCTTCAACCAAAGCATTTCTTTTCCTGCTTCTGTCATTGCAATATACTCTGCTTCAGTAGTCGACAAGGCAACATATTTCTGCAATTTAGATTGCCAAGATACAGCTCCTCCTGCAAATGTAAACACAAACCCTGAAGTAGATTTTCTACTATTCAGGTCACCTGCCATATCTGCATCTGTATAACCTTTAAGAACTGGGTTTCCTTTGCCGAAGCTCAAGGACTTAGCTGTCTTTTAGGTACCTCAAGATCCACTTCACAGCTTCTCAATGATCCTTCTCGGGATTGGAAAGATACCTGCTAACAATTCCAACCGCATGAGCGATATCTGGTTTAGTACAGACCATGGCATACATCAAACTCCCAACTTTCTGCCGAGGAGTATGGAACACCCGCCATAGCTTTTTTTCTTCTTGATTCATAGGACAACTTCGTTTACTGAGTTTAAAGTGATTGGCGAATAGTGTATTGACTGGCTTAGCTGATTTCATGTTGAATCTCTCCAGAATCCGATTCACATACCGTTCTTGCGATAACCATAACCTATTGGATTTTGGTCTCGCATGATCTGCATGCCCAAAATTTGTTTCATAGGGCCCAGATCCTTCATTTCAAAGGACTTTGCTAAATCCTTCTTCAGATTACCAATCAACTTCATATCATGTCCCACTATCAACATATCATCTACATATAACAAAAGGATAATCATTTTATCACCTGGAAATTTCCTAACAAACACACAATGATCTGCATCAGTCTTGGTACATAAATGACTTGTCATGAACGAGTCAAATTTCTTGTACCACTGTCTTAGAGCTTGTTTCAAGCTCTTCTTCAATCTACAAACCATGTGCTCCTTTCCAGTCCTCTCAAATCCTTCTGGTTGCTCCATGTAGATTTCTTCATTTAGATCTCCATGAAGAAATGCAGTCTTCACATTTAGTTGTTCAAGCTCCAGATCCAAGCTAGCCACCAATCCGAGTACTACTCGAATAGAGCTCATCTTTACAACCGGTGAGAATATCTCATCAAAATCTATTCCTCGCTTTTGCCCAAATCCTTTCACGACTAAACGAGCCTTATACTTCAACAGCTTGTCACCATCTTTCTTAAGCTTAAACACCCATTTATTCTTCAAGGCTTTTCTGCCTTCCGGAAGCTTCACAAGCTCATAAGTTTCGTTTTTCACCAGTGAATCCATTTCTTCTTGCATGGCTTTCCCTCAGGAGCAGAGTTGCTCAACGGGACCACCAAAGTCTCCCAACTATCCTGTAAAGAACTCAAAAGTAACAGCGCCTGCAGTTCTTCATCAAGTTTTATTTCCATGGTAACAAGTTGGTTTACTATGTCTTGAAACTCATTCAGGTGCTCAGCAACTGATCTTTCATCCCGATATTTTAAATTTACAAGCTTTCTAATGACGAAAGCTTTATTCTGTGCAGTCTTCCTCTGGTACATTTGTTCAATTTTGTTCCACAGAGTATGAACTTTTGACTCTGTGGCAACATGGTGGAATATACTGATATCCACCCACTGCCGGATTAAACTGACAGCCTTCATGTGTAATTTTCTCCATTCGTCAACCTTCACGTCATCTGGCTTGATGTCTCCCTTTTCTACAAGATCATACAGATCTTTGTAGAAAAGTATGTCCTCCATTTTTGGCTTCCAAATGGAGTAATTTGCTATTGTGAGCTTCACCATGGTACCCACGCTCTCCTCCATTTAATTTACACTGGTCGACACAGAGCCCAACTTGATCTCTAATACCACTTGTCGGGCTCAGATGCGCAAATGCGGAAGATGTAAATTAAAATACTGATGTGAAATGGTAAATAATAATCTCAATTCCAGCAACTCAAGAATGACAAAAGAAATCTCTTGCAATAAAACAGGAATAATTCTTTTATGATGTGGAAGATCAGATTAAATTGTAACCACAGAGCATACTAAGAATATCCCAAATAAATAAAATATGCAAGAAATAAAACACCAAGATTTAATGTGGAAAAACCTCCAATTAGAGGAAAAAACCACGGGGACAACCTCCGAACAATTCCACTATATTTTCAAGATAATTACAATATCTTTTCACACTCCCCTACACTAGGAATGTAAAATATAGTGACCCAGTGAGACCCCACTCCTAACAAAGAAGTATATACCCAACCCGGTGTATTTTTCCCACACTCACAGGATTTACTCAAACACTCTATTTTTATCTCACTGAAAAATAACACACTGAAATGTTATTTGTATTCTCTTGTTCTCTCTTTTTCTTCTTCTGCTTTCTTCCTTGGTGCATTTTTCTCTTCTGCCGAATGCTCATATTTATATTGAAGATGTCATATGAAACCTGCACAAAATATACCTTCTTTTTTTTTTCTCCGTCCTGTGGGCAACTAGATCACAATATGCCTTTTTTTTTTTTTGTTTTGTTTAATTATTTTTTATTTATTTATTTGTTTGTTTGTGCCAACTAAAATTGGCTGGATCTGACACCCTATATATAGGGATGAGATACCTAGTCCTAAAAGCTTTCCGGGTTAGCTGAGTTGGCTGCCCAAAAGCTGTCCGGCCTGCCCGTCCGTACACACACAGTGTTTGTGTATGAGAAACGGTTATTACCGTAGACCAATACAATCGCGCCATGTTTCCTCCTCACATGGGGTAAATATTCCTCTGTGTTCACCTCGACGGCCCTTGTGCTCTGCCACATCTAGGTCAATCCTCGGACTGCTCTCAATCTGTGAGGTGGTCGATCAAATGACCCTTAGCTCGATAGGTCGACCTTCGACCAGATCCTCCATGGACATGGGGCTGACTCGTTCTCCCTTTATCGGGTTCTTCCATACGTTGTTCTTGTTGTGTTCGAGCACTACCGTTCTGCTCGACTCTGTTCGATCAAGTCAGTCTGCATAGCTTGCTCTAGCTCGTGAAGACGGTTGAGTGAGCCGGTGTACTCCTTTAGGTATAACATCCCACATCATCTAGTCCCCAGTCTGGTCGAGTCTAAATGACTCAATCTAAGAGTAGGTTTTCGTCTGTCCTTCAGATTTTTGCATTTTTCTTCACGTATCGTCCATCTAGTTAGGTCCCATTTGCTTTCCGACCATATTTCTTTTCGACCGCCACTGTGAAGCTCCATTTTCCCCCTATTGCATCTGTTAGATAGGCCAATCATTGTGTCTCCTCGCGATTTTCGCCCCTCCGAATCTTGTGCCTTTTTAATGCTCTCAACCGTTGGATTTCACTTTTAATCCAATTTTTCCCAACTCTTCACCTTTAATGCTCTCGCGTTTTTAGAATAGTTTTTGTGTCATCCAGTCCATTTTATCATGTTTTATTTATTTTTATTTTTGTTATGTGTTTGTGTTTTGTCGTATTTTCTTGCGTATTTTGGTGTTGATTAGGTCCACATTGGTCGAGTCGAGAGGACGAGCTATTTTCGAGCCATGTTCGTTCCCTATTCGAGCCATCCAGACCATTTTCGAACCAACTGGGCTATATGATCGAGTGTCCGAGTCCATGGCAGCACATCCGCACTCGTCGCGAAGTCCGTTTGGCGACCAGCGAGACACCCACGCAAGGGAGCTTGGCTCAGCACTCACTGGCGAACCACGCTCGCGACCCGCGAAGCACGCACAAGCCACAAGAAGCGCAGCAGGCAAACATCACTTCGCGACCGGTGAACACGCGCCCCAGCAGCTCACAAGCCTTGCACTCGTCGGCGAACATCATTTGGTGACCTTTGAACGCTCATTTCTGCACTACTACATGCCCAAACTCGATGAGAAACCCGTTTCGAGGCGCGCGAAATTCAAAATTTCATTAAATGTGTGTGTTTTTAGTGTGTGTTTGTGGTGTAGCTATAAATAGATATTGTGCTTTGTATTTTTGAGACATCACCCTCATTTCCCAACTTTTTGATTGGGAAATCCTCTCAATTTTCTCTCTTTTATTTTTATGCTTTAGTTGGAGGTTCATAACTCTACTTTCCCGACAAAATTGCGGCACGCTCATTTTATCCATGTTCCAAGCTTTCTTCATTATTTTCTTTCGGGCACGCGATAGGAGAGTAAGTACCTTACTTAGAACTTACTACTTCGAGCTTGTTTTTTGAATTGTGTGTTGATGCTCGTTTCAAGGTTTTTGCTTTATTTTCATTGCTTGCTTCGTGTGTTAGGAATCAATACGTGCTACTCTAGTAAAGATCTCGACTTTGTTTCAAGCATGATGATTTAGTGTAGATAGCTAGTGTTCGATTACCTAGGATCACTAAGCTCACATGTTTTCTTTTGTTTATTTTCGTTTTTCTTGAGTTATGGACACTCCGTGCAACTAAAGTTTCGATCTTTCTTTCCAATCTTCCATTTCTCATATTTGCTCTTAGAACCTTAGTTTAATTGCGTTCAATCAATCCCCATCAAGCGAGTAGAATGTGTAGGACCTTGTTTTTGGTTATGTGACTTTGACGACTATGTAGTGAACGAAGCTCCGAACAGCCTTCCTTTGAGAGCGACCCATGTCGGGTAGCTCGGTTACCACATGCCCAAAAATACTACAAACACTACCATTCTCTCCAGCTGTCTTCAGGTTATCTAGACAGTTTGCTTCGTCGGATCTGCCCTAACCTCGTCACCATCCATCCCAATCCAACACTAGGTTTGAGTTGTTGTTTCAATATCTTTCCCTTCACTAGTCCGCGACCCTTATCTTTGTGGTATCCAGTTGTAGCTGAGGTATAACTGTATCATTATTCACATGAGTCGTATTCTTGGGCCTAAAGAATCATCTTCGTGAGGCAGAAAGCTTCTAGCATGTGAGGTGTCTCTACAAAGCTCTGCCATCCTGGCACTGAACCAACTCCCATTGGTCACTTTTTCGACAAAGTGTCATCAAAACCAAGGTTCTGAAAACTGAACCGGTCATCGAACCGGTGAAGCTACCGGTTCAATGGTTCACTGGTCGGACCAGTGGTCAAACTGAATTTTTAGTTATTTTATATGTATAATATATAATTGTATATATCTTTATCATTAGTTTTGTAGTGCGTAATGACATTTGCCTAAATAAATAAAAGGAAAAAATGGCTTATGGGATTATGATCAGTTTTGATTTTGGCGCAATAAAGGGAAAATCGGAGGACTTTGTGGGAAGCCTTGCAATTTGGGGGTTTTCATATTATTTTTATTTTTAGAATGTCATGCATCTTTATGCATTAATTTGTCCCTTAGGCCCAATTAGGCAATGGTGCAGCTGCAATGGTTGTTTTAAGTGCAATTATAATAGACAACGTAGGCCCATTAGCAGCCTAATAAATTGACAAGCTTTTATTTATTTGCTGTGAACAAAGCAATCCCACATTGCTAAAAGAAAGAAAGCAATTCAGTTATTTATATGGTTGTACAACTACTTGCTAATAAGAGAGCAGCAGGACCGTTTGGCCGCTTGAACCGCAACAGGTTTAATGATTTTAGCAGTTTTTAACCGGTTTCAAGTGGTTTTTACCCGGTCTGAATCCCAGCAATTCTAAACCTCAACCCGGACTGGTCTATGGGCTGGTTCCCGATTGAACCAGTCGAACCAGTCGGTCTGGTCCGGTTCCGCTTGCTCCCATTCTTCTTTGTGTTGTCTATTTTAGTTGAATCGTCTCCTCTAAGACTGAACTTCACTCGCTTTTTTTGTACCTTTTCATTAGCTATTGCTTTATTAGCCCCACCATTTTGCTTGATGAATGAATGCTCGATGACTAAACTTCGCTTTGCTTCATTTGTTGGGTCTTAGAACATTGATCAAAACAACGTCTTAGATTGCTTTTTTTTTCACCATTATTAATTGTATTAGTTGTATGAAACACAATCCCATTGATTTAAATAAAACTAGGTTTCCCACATACGTCTCCAATTTGGTACGGATCTATCAAATAAACTCGATTATTAGTGATTTGTATTCTTGTAACTTCATGCCTTCTTTGGTTTGAGACCTTCAAAGTGCCCGAGAGAGGTGGTCCCTTCATAAGACCTCCGACAACCAAGTAAGTCTGAGTTTTTTATAATTAAAAGTATGATATTGCATAGTCATCAACAATAATCGTACCTTGTGTCTTATAGAGAGCAGTTATCTTATCCTTCAAGACTTCTTTTTGGATAATGGACTTAATATCCTCCCTAGATCACATATTTTCCAAATGTCTAGAATCTTGTCTCAAGTCCTCTCTCCCTACGGGATCGAATCGGTTCAACACGCTCCCTTAGCTCGTTAAGCAAGGTCTTCCTAGACTTTCACAAATCCCGGCCACCTCGACCATGAACAAGCTCCGCGGACTCCACCGATGGGGGCACACTAGCTAGACCATCCGATCTAAACAGTCTGAACCAAACTATACAAACTCCTAGTTCAGAGTCAGAGCAACTTTTGCTATATCAATATAATTGTTGAAAGTAAATCACTATTCACCGCCCCTATTACTACGTACCCCC
>CACSLK010027831.1:11452918-11473979 GCA_902706635.1 Striga hermonthica
GACGCTGTCCCTACTGCAGGGGCCGGACGCGCCGAAAAAATCCGGCCATGACGGCCTTTCACGAGCCGATCGGACATATGATATATTTTTTTAAAATCATAATTATAATTATAATTATAATTATAAAAATAATTACAATTTTAATTTATAATTTATAAGTATTATTTTTTTTTCGAAACGACAGGGGCAACTATATTAAACTCAGAAAAGTGAACAAAGTTCGAATTACAACACAACAACCCGAGAACTAAAAGTATGAGAGACACGCAACAAGCGGTCTAGAACCTCAACACAAGAAACAAAAGCTAATATAGTGACTACCTCATTAAAGCCTTCAATGCTTAACCATCTTTTATCAAAGTGAAAGAGGGCATTTCTTTTCATTTGAGGCAGTCCTAAGTCCAAAAGCAAAGCAGAGTGGTCTGAAGAGCTTCTGAGAATGTTCGAGACAACTGCATTGGGGTAAGAGTGAGACCATTCAAGGGAGCCAAAAGCTTTATCTAGCTATTCTTCAACCAGAGCAGGAGCAGCTCTATTATTACTCCATGTGAAAGTAAAGCCATTTGATTTAATTTCCAGCATATACATGTCATTGACAAAGGAGTTGAAGCCAAGGAATCTGTGGATTAGTCTGTTGATTCCTCCTGATTTTTCTGTATTTGAGAGGATGTCATTCTAGTTTCCAATTGAGAACCAAAGAGACCCCCAATTCTGTTTGGCTATAATCATTTCTTCCCTTTGGGCTTCTTTGGTCAATCTGCAGGGACTAAGATACACAAAAACTCCCCATTGAGGGGGATGGGACTGCAGTTGAAATTCTACAGCAATCAAAAAGTTCTTACAAATAATTTTATTATTAACAATGTGAGTATCCCACAACAAAACAAGCCTCCCACTAAGGCCTATGGGATCCACTATAGCTACTCAAATATTATAACCTAATTTTTTACAGACGGATTTCACAAAAGCATTTGGTGTTTTGGTTTCTGATAGGAAGATAAAATTTGGATGGTGAGCCTTCTTGAGCTCTCTGATTTGGGAAATTGTAGAGGGCCCACCCAGCCCTCTACAATTCCACACTAGAGCTAACATTTATCAGGGTGGTGCCATTCAAGGCTGGCAACCCCCACCTTTTCCAGACTAGCTTTCTGCTTTTTAGATTGAACCTGATTTTGAGTGTTGGAGTCCTGTGGTTGTTTTGTTGATTCCTGAGCTTGCCTTTCTCTCTTTCCCTTTGTCAACTGATCAATGATAATTGGAGTCTCATTGGTTCTGAAAAGCCTGCCCATCTTTGTGTCTGTTCTTTTCCAAGTTTTCAGAGGCTGAGACTTATGAACTTCAAGGGATTTTTACTGTAAAGAGAATTTTGATACTGAAATTGTTTCTCCTTTCTCTACTTCCATGGTTGTAGATTCCACAAGCTGCAAATTGGCAACTTCATTTTCCTCTTCTTCAGCTGTGTTTTGGTTGCTGAGACTACAGATGTAGCTCCAATTGATTTTGCAGGGGAGTCTGTGTTCCCTATGCTGGGAATAATTATAAGTATTATTATTTAAAATAGATAAAAAATTATATTAATAAAAAATAAATTAAATTAATAAATATATTTGATTAAAAATTCATTAATTATCATAATAATAATAAATTACTAAATATTATAAAAAAATATTACCATAATAATAATAATTATAATCTAAAAGAAAAAAAATATTATATTAATAATCAAAAAATTATAAGAAGTAATTAAAAAATTATATTAATTATCATCATAATAATAATATATTAGTAAATATTATAAAATTAATTAAATACTATTATAATAGTTATTACAATAATTATTAAATTTGAAATCAACTACTAATTATTATAATCTACTTCAATATTATTATAATTTATTTAATTAATTCTTATAATTAATTTATAATTTGACTTAAAAAGTAAATTTATATAACTATTGTGAAAGCAATATATTAAAAAACATAAATATATAATATATTGAAAGATATATATATATATATATATATATATATATATACATTAAAAAATATAAATATATATATAATTTATCGTATTACATAAATTTTAAAAAAGTATTTAATAATTATTACTTTAAATTGTTGATTTAGGGTGTTCGTAGACCTGGACAATCTACCAGGGACGACGACGAGGTCGATGAGCATGTTGAAGGTTCTGGAGCCCAACACACTAGAAGTCGGAATATAAATGCGTTCGTCCGTCGGGATCGGCAGGCGATGATCGAAGAGGCTTGGAGGATACAAACTGGTCAGGCTAGCCAGTCAGGCAGTTCGCGGCTCCCTGCACCACCACTACCGGTTGGTCAGCAGGGATATTCTTTTCATGGTGCGGCTGGCTAGGCAGGCAGCTCCAGAGTCCCCGTCCCATGACCAGTACTGCACGATCACGATCAGCAAAGATATTATTTTGCTGTCCAGGTAGGCAGTTCGATACCCCTTGCACCAGCACTGTACGGTCAATAGGGATATTATGTTGATGAGTCGGTAGCCCAGAGGGAGCAGCCTTCATATGAGTCTGACGAGTACGCATCTTCATATAATCAGGACGCTATTCCTTCTCCTCGACCCCCACCACAACCACTTGCACGACCTGCACGACCTACGGTTCCTGCACAGCCTGTTCGGTCTGCTCCTCCACGACAGGCTGAGGGGCGTTTTGCTAGCATTGGATCCTCAGGTAAATAATTTACGTATTTATTGTCGTATGACAGTAAATATTTTGACTTAATAATAAAAAATTATCGGTACTGTTAGTGACATTATGTCATATATATTTATATATTTATATGTTCTATTCTAATGCAGGTACTAGCAAATGATCTAGGACTGATCATGAGGCAACCTGGATCGTTAGAGGTCCAGTGGTCGGTGGGCCCATTGATGGGAGTGTGATCCCTAGCTTTCTAGGGCACGTAGCCTCCCGAATGAGGAATGGAGAGACGCGAGGCTTACTAAAATGCAAGAGTAGACAGGGAGCGCTGGAAAATATGAAGAATTGGCAAGGTGATATATCTTCCGGGCACAAGATCTGACCGGAAAGACCAGGTTGTCACATCTGGTAGATTCTATGCACGGCCATTTGGACACTGCACTGCTTACTGCATTTTTGGAGCGATGGCAGCCAGATACGAACTAGTTTCACCTGCCTTTTGGTGAAATAAGCATCATGTTGCACGATGTCCGGGCCATTTTGGGGGTTCCTGTGGAGGGAGCCGTGGTTGTTGAGGACCCGGATACAGACGCCTGCCAGGCTTACTGCATGGAGATACTTTCGATCAGGAAGCCTGACCTCATTGCATCGTTCTTCCAGCGTGGTTCGGTGACTGAAGCCTCCGTTGTGGAGAAATTCAGGGGTAAAGGCCAGTTGGCTTCGGATGACGCTGGTGCCTGGATTTGGGTGCTGCTGACTACCACCTTGTTCGTCAACAAAAGTGGTAGTAGAGTGAGTCCCAAGCTCCTAATTGAGGTGCTCGACGGCTTGGATACCATTGGGGGTTACTCATGGGGATCGGCTATGCTGGCAAACTTGTACCGACAGTTAGGTATTATCAGCAGAGGGGACTCATATAGATTGTCCGGCTGCTTGACTCTTCTGTAGTCTTGGATTTACGAGTATTTCTATGATTTCCGACCCTTGGGGTGTCTACCCCTCGGTCCTGACAACGTCTCACAATCTCAGACGTAGAGAGCAGTGATGGGTCAAAGGTCAGACGAGCGTCTCACATCTATCCGTCAAAAACTTGACAGACTCACTGCCTCCGATGTACGTTAAGTTATTTTATTTAAATTTAGTTTACTCGTTATTTAAAATAATACAAATATTTTTATAAATGCTTTATGCAATTGTGAACAGGTGCAATGGTTGCCATATGGCAGCTCCAGGTCACATGAGATAGAGCCAAGGACTCTTTATTGCGGATTGATTCGGTACCGCGATATTGTCGAGCTGTACTTTCCTGTGCGGTTTCTGCGTCAGTTGGGGTATGTCCAGACCGTCCCTCCACCAATAATCCTGCCAATCACTGTATGTCGTGCTTGGAGTCGAGGCTCTACAAGGTTAAGCATTCTGATGTCCTTGCAGTAGGTATGTGGACCCATTTCTCTACATCGCAGACCGTCAACACCAGTATGTATAATGTCACCACAGATGATCGAGGGGAGGCGACTGCGGAGAGTACTGTCAGGTTTCCTATCCTACTGTCTTGGGCGAGAATCTGTCGGACGAGAACGAGGTCCCTATGCATGCCAATACCGACTATGTAAGTCATTTGCTAAAATTTAGTTAATGCTATTTGATTACAATAACTTTATTTTAATAAATATTTATCATATATTTTTTTTCATTAATTTTTTGTAGTGGATGGACCGTTTTTCCTGCATTACATCGAACTATGTGTGGGATTACACAGGTGTTGAACTTGTGATGGCGGCGGAGTACGCAAACGAATTGGCTAAAGTTAAGTTGGATTACGCCAATTCAAAATAATGATGTAATGAATGCTTTTTTTTTAATTGTAAAACATTAATAAGATTGTTTGCATTATTTATTTTTGTTAGACTACATTTGAACTCAAATATTCCACAAAAATGATGTGTGACATAATCAATGTGAAAATGGCGATAAATAAAATTCCACACAGGACGAATGAAGCCACACGACTCGTGTGATGTAGCCACACGAGTCGTGTGCTCGACTCACACATTACCTCGTGTGGGAAAACCGAACCCCTTAATTTGTTTCGGCTTTTCCACACGAGTCGTGTGGGAGAACCACACGAGTCGTGTGTGACCACACGAGTCATGTGGGTATAATACACGACCCGTGTGCGTCTCCCACACGGCTCGTGTGAAAAAGCCGAAACTAATTAAGGGGTTCGATTTTTCCACACGTGTCGTGTGCTTAACCCACACGAGTCGTTTGGGTCCACACGAGTCGTGTGAGTCGAGCACACGACTCTTGTGGGTCAACATGACTCGTGTGGGTGAAGCACACGAGTCGTTGGAAATACCGAGCCCATTATTTTCTTTTATTGTAATAAATTAATGAGATTAGCCAATATTTATTTTCTTATGCATTATTTATTTTTGTTATACTACATTCGAACTAAAATATTCCATAACAATAAAAAAACGACAACAAAAGAATATCGTTCTTTTATTCAACATGGATTATTTTGAATATCAAACCACAATTGCAACCTACGCTGGTACTGTTTCTCCCAACCCTCAACCGAAGCAGTTCAGTTACTGAACCACATACTATGAATAGGCGGTAATGGACAATCATGAGTCACATTTACACGAATGTCGTGTTCGTAGGAACAAAGATGACACAACAAAATCTCACGCCGTGGTCCTGTAGCCATTGATGGTGTAGAGAGCGACAATAATGTGCAACTGAACTGGTTATACTTACGACCAACGTGACCAAAGCTTAACAAAATGACAACCGCATTAAATAGGGTTGAAACATGGTAGAGGTCGCATGTAGTTTCCCAGTGACCTTGGACACAAGGGCCCCCGTCCCACCTTATTCGACTGAGTGCGGCGTCGATATTGTAATGGGTAAAAAACTTTTTCCCATCTGAACTATGACGATTTTCGTGCATTACTATATGAACTTTTTTTTTTAACAAACCACCACCCGAACTATACGATTTTGTCAAATTGCCCTCCATACCGGATACAAATGTGGTTTTGATTAAAAAAAGCGGTTTTATAATGGCTTTTCGGTAATTTCATATTTTTTTATAAAAAAAAAGAATAATGAAAAGAATAAATAAAGAAAATATCATAGTGATGGTTTTTTTTTTAAAAAAAAAAGAAAACTGAAAAGAATAAATAAACAAAATAGCATAGTGACGGGTTTTTAAAAAAAAAATTAAAAATGAAAAGATAAAGATTGAAAAAACAACAACAGTATCGTGTTCCAAAAAAAAGGGGAAGATGAGCAGGTGGACGAAAAAGAAAATCCCTTCATACTGCATAATTAAGTTGATTGAGTTTAAAAAAAAAATTAGTAAAAAAGAAAAACAGGGGAAGAAAGAACCATGCAATATGAGGATGAAGAAGATGAGCAGGTGGGCGAGATCGGGTCGACGGGCACGAGTTACGACGGCTCACTGGTCAACTACAACTCATGTCGCGCGTTGAAAATGTCCTGCTCGAGAAGCCCCGCTACCGAGAATGCCTGAAGAACCACGCAGTGGCATTGGCGGCCATACCATCGACAGCTGCAGCGAGTTCATCCCCGCCGGAGACGACGGCATGCTCGAGTTCCTCTGTTGTGCGGCCTGCAGCTGCCACCACAATTTCCATTGACGGAGACGACGGCATACCATCGGCAACTCTCTCGCCTTCCTCCCCCACCCTCTCGAGCTATCTTATGTCGCGACATGGAGCTCTGCTTTACCCTCACGGCCGCCACCTCCAGCAGCCAGGTGGCGGCGGCCGCCTTTCTCCTCTGCCATGTGCCCTCATCATCGAACGACAGCTCTCTCAAAGGCGTTGCCTTTTTGCTCTGATCGCTCCGATTCTTCTTGGAACCCGCCGCCACCTACGAACCCTTCGATGCTACTGTTTCTTTCTCCATTCTTTTCATTTTTCTTTTTTTTTTTTTTTTGAACAAAACCCTCGCTGCTGCTGTTTCTTTATTTATTCTTTTCATTTTTCTTTTTTTTTTTATAAAAAAATATGAAATTAACGAAAAGCCATTATAAAACCACTTTTTTTAATCAAAACCACATTTATATCCGGTGTGGAGGGCAATTTGACAAATCCGTATAGTTCGGGTGGTGGTTTGTTAAAAAAAAAAGTTCATATGGTAATGCGCGAAAATCATCATAGTTCGGATGGGACAAAGTTTTTTACCCTATTGTAATAGATGTACTCGTACAAGTCACGATGCCTGTAAATCTCATTGGCAACGTTCTCTCGTACGAGTTGCCACATCTCCACGTCCCTGTAAATGTAGCTCGCGATGACTCGAAATCTGCAGTTTCTATCCGCCTTCACATTCAAGTAGCTCACTACGTAGTCCAACATTACCCAGAGAATACTTTTCCAGTATTGAAAACCAAATATATCTGTCGACGTACCATCTGGAACATCATAATAATTTCATGTCACAATTTATATAATTCAATTTATATTGATACTTTAATTAACGTTCAGCTATAGAAAAAAAAATTGTCACCTTGTGCCTCTTGTGACGGTTGAGAAGACTCGTTTGTCGGTCCACGCGAAGAAGTGCTTGTACGGCCCACCGGACGACCTCGTGAATTATCCATGTACTCCCAGTGCGATGGTTTACGCTTAGTTGAATCGGTTTTCTTGGGACGACCTCGCGTATTTTCCTTACCCTCAGGTTCTACATAAGCTTGTTGATCCGGGTAAAGCTGACCGTGCATGAGGTGATTCATGTACCGTATCGTTGCAGGATCGCCCGTTTCAACCTCTTTGACAAGCGTCTGAAATAACTGAGCATCTGACCATGCACTCTGGTTAGCCTGGCTCTGGTGATCTGTCTCTAAAATTATACGATAAAAAATTCAAAGAATTAAACAACGTAATGTACTTTAATTTGTAATTAAAAATAAATCAGAAAGTAGAAAATTGTAAATGAAACATTAACCTTAAATTACCTGGCTCTAACATCTCTAGTGTCCTCTAGAACACGTGGATCATTTGCATATCAATCGGCATTTCAGAATCATATGTCGTACGAAGCAGACACGCACAAGGAATTCCATGAGTGGTAAGCAATACACAGCCACAACGCTCGTAAACTTCATAGCTCAAGTTTCGCATCTTCGTCAGCTTAGAGTTCAATAAATTCAAGCAGTAATACGAGACCCTCAGTATCAAGCACGCGAAAGAGAATCCCGTATACGCCGTACTCCTCCTAAGTCTCGAAGACTCAAGCGTTGTCCTGTTAATACATTACAAAACATTATATTATAATTAATGCAATAATAACATTATTGTGCATTTATCAATTTCTCTCTTATACTTATAAGAAAAAATGAGAGCTCATATTTTTCTGACACGTGGCGCATTCTTAATTCTGCTTACCTCTTCTTATGTTTGCCACGTGATCATTTGGAGTATGGTGATTTTTCCGATTTTTTTGTTTTTCACGCCTGACAACCCATATTTTTTATATTTTATTTTTGGAAATTTAGTGGTACAAAACGTCACCGTATTATCTATCTTAATTCTTAAGCAAGTAGTCGACAAGTTTCTACCACCCGACTGTCCCTCTTTTTAATTTTCCTCCCCAATAATGGAACCCTTGCCTAATTTTTCTCTCACCTCTCAAACTCGCCGCCAATGCTGCACAGAGGCAGCAGGAAACCAGAAACTGCACGGGTCTCACTCTATTTGTTGTTCGACATGTCGAACCTTCTGGAAACCGACCTCAGTAGCCACATGATTTCGATTCTCATGTATCTATGTAAAATGGGCGTGAACCCTAAATCACTGGTTGTCATGGTCAAGGAGTTCCGCCGTCAACCGGCTCATTTCTGAACCTCCCAAACTTCGACTCAGATGATGACGGGGAAGAGAATTTCAAGGACCGGCGGCCGGCCGCCGAATAGGGTAAATTGAATCCCTCATAATGGAAGTTTCTGTAACACGTACGGGGCGATTGGATATCTTCTTTTTGGCTTAGCGATTTGTCTTTGCTTGATTCTTAAGAGAGACTTTGCGAGGTGCGAAAGACAGAAAGACGATCGAAAAAACAATCTTTACTCTCTTCAAAACCCTAGAAATGGAGAAGCTGCAAAAGTTGTCGCACCTTTCACTTCCAATCTCTTGCCGGTGAATCTTGACATCGACATCTGCTTTAATGTGGATTTCCTTGTTCTTCCACAAGGAGAGCCACGACAAGGAGAAAAAGAAGAAGAAAGAGAAAGACATACGAACATTCTATTCTCTAGGTACCGATGGCGGCCCTCTCCCGCTGCCTCCGGAGAAGCAGCCCGCCTTGGTAGAACCCCGGCCTGATTTTGCGTGACCCAATGGCGGGCCGTCACCCACCACCACGGCGATGCAAATGCAGTTCCCCGGTCCGAAGCCCGAGTACAGCGTGGCCGAGTCGCAATCTCCCATAAAGGCCCAAATGGTCTACTGGGACCGTGATACAAAACGGCCAGCACACATTTTGGAGCAGATGAACTTCTTGTACGTCAGCGTCGTCGAGGCCCAGCACCTCTCAGTCATGGAACTCACCGGCAGCCTCGACATGTACGTCGAGGTCCATGTCAGCAACTACCGTGGCATCACCCGCCACCTTGAAAGAAACCTGGACCCCATCCTGAAGAGCGTCTTTGCCTTCGCCAACGAGCGTTGGTGGCTTATTCTTAAAGGTACTTTATTTCTTCAACGATTTTGTAAGTTTGTAAACGAGATGAGCGTTTAAAGGTATTGTTGAGAGCTAGGGGACAAACTGAAAAGAAATAGCTGCAATGTATTCGTTTTTTTTTCTTTCTGGGTGGGTAATGCTTATGTTTATGGCAGCCTGGAGTACTCTGGCTGAGCTGAAGAGTGGTGTAATTTTAATAATTTTGTTGTCTTTCTACACATTGCAGCCAATTCATGTGCTGCTCAATATGGGCAAACGGCTTTCCTGAATTACATTGTAGCAAAATTTTGCGCTGATTTTGATGTGCAAGATAATGATGGCAGGAGCCTATTACACTGGTATGCAACTGGTTCAATTACCATATATCCTCGAAGCATTGTTCTTTTACTTGATGTTTTGATTGTTTCACTTTTTGCCTTTTTGCTGAGAAATTAATGCGGTCGTGTAACATTGTTGTTGTTTTGTAGTAGTATGTAGGTTGTCTCTCCGAGCTTTGACATAATATCTCCTTTATTTACTTGCTTCTCAACTTAGATATTATCTGAATATTCTGAAATTTGATAAATTAATATCCTTTGTTAATTGGTTATGTATGTACAAGAAATTAATGCAACTTTCTAATCTCTCTGATCTGTAGGTTTCCTCACAATTCCCCACCCCACTGACGACCCGATTCAAAAAGAGTAACAAAGCTGAACAACAAGTTCACGAAGCGCTACCACTCGAAGACGATTCTTGATTTCCACACCGACAAGAAGATCCAGGGGGAGTTCGTGGTCATACCCTTGAAGCGCCTCTGCAACAAGATCGTTGGGTTCTCGACCCACCTCATGAAACGAATCCATAAGGGACTCGCCTGGGCATCTCGCATACTGAATTTCCTGTTCCTAATCCAATACAAGCGAAGCCATTGTTTAGATAGGATCTGTAAAAACCTTGTGCTGTGTAATTTTGGGTTCATTCATTTGAAGCAGGTGCCTAATAATCCTAAATAAGGCCCAACTGGTTTGGTGTTTCCTCCGACAAGGGAGCTGGCAACTCAGATACAAATAAAGCTGTTAAGTTTGGATAATCGTCTAAGATATATTGCAAGGTATGGTTCTAACAATGTGCGGCTCATAATAATGAAACCTTAATTGTTTCTCTCAATCAGTTGTGTGGTGTCGGTAAACCTCTGAGGGCGCAAGTAGGACCAGTTATGATTTCGAGAGATGTCGTTCAGCTTACACTGTCACGACGTTTGATGCAGTGGCCTCCGCCGTGGCAGTCAGCTTGAGATGCCTCAAACTCTGCCACCCGCAAAACGGCACCGTGCAGCAGAAATCATGACGCCAGAGCCCCTTGAATCCTGCAACAATGAAAGGTAAGTTGCAATATGATCAATTTCTCTATTTTTTTCTAAATTGGAGTGAAATGTTGGTGGAACAAAAGGGGAAACTGGGTTGTCGAACAAAATATTGAGGTCAGGAAAAATGCTCATTCTTACTTCATTTTTTAGGGAGAGAATTAAGTGATTTTGATGAGGACTTGCATGTTTTTTCGTGCAATAGAATATGTTTATTATTTAAATATGAATTTGGAGCCTATTTTATCTAAATGTGGAATTTTTACTCAAACACAAACTAAATTCTTTGTGTAATTTGTGGCCAATGACTCAGATTCTAAAACTGAATTGGTTTGGATAAAATAAGAATACTCGAGTAGGGAATTTTATGGATTTCATTTTTTTTGGTACATTTAATGAGGTCTGGAATAAATAAGCCATTAAATCTACGGTAAGAAGACGTTGGAGTACAGTAGTTTTGGGCCACCAACTCACTATGCGATGCAATTTGCAGCCAAAGCTACGCCATGTATACCCTGAGGTCGGCCTATTTCGATCTTGCCATCCCCCACGGGAATCATTAAGAGATGCAATCAACTTAATTGCATAGACATGACTTGTTTCTGCCTGTCTTTGATGCATATTTTATCATTTTATTCAGTTAATCTCCAATGTTTTGGAATTCTCACTATTATGTTTAAGCTTAAACATTACACAAGTGAACAGTTAATACTGCTGATGCTCACTTTACTTTCATAAATGGTCACTGACGACTTTTCTTGACTTAAATCCTCACATGGTGTATTTTGAACACTGAGGTAGAGCTAAGAAATGTGAAACTTTTGGTATCTTTCCTTAATTAATCGATATTCTAATTTCTGATGGAGGTTAGAGGAGTAGTAGAGCAGTGCAAGCCTACATCGCCGGAGTCTGTCCCCAAGGCCAGGCAAACAATTATCCATCACTCACTCAAGCACGCCTCATGGAATGCAAAAGGTATAGATCATAGTGCAGTAACTCAAGAGAAAGTTGGAGCCTACTAAAAAATTTAAAAAAGCAAGGGTTTGATCACGGGTTGGTTTGGGAGCTCGTTCATCGGCGACTATCCTTCGAGTCTGTGAGGAGGGTGTGCGTGCCTTGCCGTTTGGTGGTGGCGTATTTGTATTGCAGTCAGGATTTGTTGGTGCCTCTTCTCCCGTGTCGGGCCCATGTCGTCAAGTTTTGGCGTACTCTATTTCGTACAACAGAACAAGTTTTTATTTTACATTCATAGGTTTACATATGTGAATACTACGTGTCGTGCTTTGTCTTTGCGTAAATGTTTAGCTATTATTGTTCTATAGATTTTTTTTAAGATTTAGGCCATAATCATATTGTGTGTGGAGGAGTTCAAACTACTCTCAGGTATTTATATTCTCTTGGCTTTATTTTTTTTTAATTATTATTATATCTATGGTCTTAGTATTTCTCCATTAATTTTTTGTTGTCTTGTTTACAGGTTTCTAAAGTTGCTGATGTCAGAAGGACCAGTGAATAAAAAAAGGTCGGAGTCTCTCCACATGCATTATTCTCTGTTTGAAGTAGAGTTTTTGTTTAGCTTTCGAGAAGTTTCCAACACTACAAGAATAATCATTTTTAGTGACGATAATTTTTGTCGCTATGTCGTCACAAAAAATACCGTCACAATAAGAGGTATTATTGTGACGACATTCGAACATATAGCGACAATATTAGGACATTATTTGCGACGGTATTTTATCTGACGACACAGCGACAAAAATTATCGCCACTAAAAATGATTATTCTTGTAGTGCAAATGACACTGGGTGGTCAAACGATAATATTCATTTCTCTTAGTACTGAGATGATTGATTTTAATTGCTGATTGATAGGATAAGAATAACAGAATCTCAACGGACGAGAATTCTGAGGACAATAACGATGACGACCCTCATAATACAAGGTTCTGGTGAAATCAAACTATTGTTCCCTTTTGTTTTGTGTTTTGTAGTTGTTCTCTGAATTTTTGGCTATCTAGAGCACCAAATGGTGTTAAATATAGTGAGTGTGGGAGCTACAAGAGATGACAACAGCAGGAAGAAGAAAGCTGATGATGATGAGTATACAAAAACAAAGGACAAAGAAGGTGATAAAGTATTTGCATTTTGCAGACTTTGCAATTATCTGTTGGTTTTAGCTAATCATTAAATAGCTTTGTTAGCAGTCTGCCAGCCATAACCTCAAAGAACAAAAGTAGTTTAGAGAAATCATTTGAATCTAACGAAGAATCGTGAGAGTAAAATAAGCCTCCAAAAAACCTTAAGAAATTTGTATGTTTTTTCTCTAAGTACGAGGAGGGGGGGGGAAGCGCTTTCTTGGCCACAGTCAAATTTGAATATGTCGAGAAAGTACTTGGTCAGTCCATGTGGAGGCGAGAAGAGAGCAACCAATGGTTTCAAGACACTTATGGAAGCATTTCAGCATGTGCTGGGATATCAGAAATCGTTCAACAGAGGAAAAACAAGCCGCCACCAGGACCAAGTGATATATAGAGGTTTTGTATGTCTGCCTTTGAACATAAGCCTAATACTCTTTTCTTTTTTGTTCGGAAAATGATAATTCATCATTGTAGCCGAACATTCTTTTCTCTTTTTATAAAAGCTAAAGCATGCACAAACATTTATCATTGTACCAATTATTCTTCTTAAAGTTATAAAACACATTTACTAAATACTCAATTGTATACTTAATTATGCATTAAATTGAGTCCGATTGTGCTGGTTACTAAAATATTCAAATTTCAAGCATGATTATATTCGCGTTGAAGAAGATCGTGCAGTCAATAGAAAAGGGTGAAACCAGTTCATCAAAAAAGTTACAGTCTTAATATTGTATTTTCTTATAGATACATATTAGTTTACATGTTGTATGGGTAGAATTGCTCATATGCTTAAATTATGTATATTAAAACAATCATGTTTTTATGAAATCTGCTTTAATGGGACAAATGTATTTGTGTGGCTTGAGTATTAATTTCTTGATGTTCTACACTATTTTATGAGATTGGAGTTCCCATGTTGAAAATCATGATATCGTATGCATAACTGCAGTTGTATTTTGTGTCATTGTAGATATAATTATTGTGAATTTTGAAAAAGTGATTCCATAAGCTTTGTAGATATTTGTTACCATCTACGTTAGACCTATGAATGTCATCTAAAAATCTTATTTTTTTGGTATTTATGTTGTAATTGTGAGATATGACATTGTTTTGATTTGGAGGTGATGCAGTCAATTCCATTACAAGATATGTCAATTGTTTCTTTGGGTGAGATGTTATATTAAGAGACTGTAAGTGCTATTGATTAAAAGTGATTATATGTTAAGTGAATATATGGAATATTTATTTTGAAGTGGTTATATATTAAATGCGTTTATGTAATATTTTATTTTAAGGTATATCTTCTATATTATTTTGGTTCGTATTCAATTTGACACTTTTGTATGTGCAATTTGTCATTTTATGTCATTTTAGATTTATATAGCATATAAATTTATGGCTATTGTATATAACTTTAATTGGGTCCGGCTGTGCTATGCACTGCCATGAACAAACTAGTAGTTATATATAAAATATATATATATATATATATATATATATTTAGAATTTATTTTTTATTTAATATTTTATAATATTGTTTGTTTAATAAATAATATATTTGTATTAAATATAATATAGTTTATATATGTATTTCGGTCGGCTTTTTTTATATTTATTTTTATAAATTAAAACCGAAACTGAAACGAAATAACTAGAATTATAATATATGTGAGACGAAATAACACAGTTAAAAATGAGGATTGTACCTGATTCCAGTCATTTGAGACTCGATCTCCTTAACAATCTTCTGCCACACTGTATCGAGTGCGCCGGTCGACGTGTGAAGCCACTGCTTCAACACAGAGTGGGCACTCTCCACCTTACAGGAAGTTGTGTTGCCAAAATGTGTTACCCGGATAGTCCAAGCTTTCACAAACTTCTCCTTGTGGACTAACCATGTCTGCTCGACGTATTTACCACTTGTGGGGCATTCCCGTATTTTGCATGCAATTGAGTTATGGCAGGCATCGTACTCATCCAACATACTGCCATAGACAATCGCCTTCCACCTACCGCGCAAGAACCTCTGAGATAAATTTATATTTTTTCCAAGCAGCTTGTAGACTCTGTCTTCCACATCGTTGTTGATGTGCCACGTGCAGAGTAAGTGGGCAGATTCGGGAAAGTTCCTCCTAATAGGAGTCATTAAGCCCAACTCTCTGTCAGTGACAACCGCATTAAAATGTACCTGAGAGCCTATCAAAAGTCTCAACTTATGGAGAACCAGTCATAACTGGCCTCTTTCTCGTCCTTGATGAGTGCATACGCAATTAAGAAATTATTGTTGCACGGGGTCATGCCAATCATCTCGACCAACGACATCTTGTACCTGTGCAAATGAGACCAAAAGACAGAAAGATATAATCACATAAAACTTAATCGAACATACTAATTATAATTCATACTAATAACGTATTTATAAATTAACATACATGTTGGTTTTGTACGTGGAATCTATGCCGACATACCAGTAATATGTCCGGAATAGACTGACTGAATCAGGATGGGCCATGAATATTTTTGTCAATGAATTTGTGTCTGGAACGACATCTGTATAAACTATATAGTTGTTGCTCTTAGCCAAATGTAGAAACTGGATAGTAACGTCTCTACCCTCGAAACTTTCCCTATGCAACTTTTCTCTATAGTTATATATATGTCGGCGATTAGCGTGGTCTCCTGGAATTCTTTTCCTGGACCGTGACCAAAATTTGTGCTGGTTTCGCCTACGCAGCACTCATATCACGAATAATCTTTTTTGATGATTGGCTGATACCGCTCACCTGTCGATGACTTTCATGATACACAGCAAATAAATGATTATGGAAGCCCTTCTTCTCGTCTTTACACGCGTGGATCATCCAGTAAGTCGATTCGGCCAGTTGTTTTACTTTTATCTCAAATTCACAGTCGCACGCTTTCGTTTTTGTACGTCTAGAGTAGTTTTATCTAAATATACGATTTTGCCTCTATAACATTCACCTCTTTTGCACTTCAAGATCTTATTCCTTCCTCCTTTTGTGTGTTTCAAAATAATCAATGTGAAAGCATTCAGAAGTGTCGTACTTTTGCATCCTTAATAGCCTCTAAATCACTATAAAACGATGTAGTTGTATCGAAAGCGGAACTGTAATCAATACCATCTCCTCCAAAATCTTTTAATGACACCTGCAATATAGTACAATTTTTATAATTTTAAAACATAATAACATCTTTTTTCTAATTTATAAGATAATTAATTGTAACATGTAACATAATAATTTCAAATTTCTAACACGATAATATCTAACGTCCAATTTATAACATAATTATTTCGTATCTATAACATAATAATTTCTAACTCCTAACACAATAATATCTAACGTCCAATTTATAACATAATTATTTCGTTTCTATAACATAATAATTTCTAACTCCTAACGCGATAATATCCAACGTATAATTTATAACATAATAATTTCTAACTCCTAACACAATAATATCTAACGTCTAACATAATTATTTCGAATCTATAACATAATAATTTCTAATTCCTAACGCGATGATATCTAGCGTCCAATTTATAACATAATTATTTCGAATCTATAACATAAAAATTTCTAACTCCTAACATGATAATATTTAACGTCCAATGTTAAGTCTAATTAATCTAACTCCTAACACGATAATATTTGACATCCAATTTATAACATAATTATTTCGAATCTATAACATAATAATTTTTAATTCTTAAAACGGTAATATCTAACGTCCAATTTATAGATAATCAAGTCTAACTTATACCATAATAATTTCTAATTCCTACGGAGATAATATCTAACGTCCAATTTATAACATAATTATTTTGAATGTATAACATAAAAAATTTCTAACTCCTAACACGATAATATCTAACGTACAATTTATAACATAATTATTTCGGATATAAAACATAATAATGTATAATAATATTTATTTAAAAAATAAATAAAATAAAAAATAGTGTCCGGCCAGTCGAACCGGTCGGACCGAGTAAAGTCCGGCCGTCGCCGCCGGACACACTGTGGGCCGTACGGCCGGCCAGTTAGGATGTGGACCGGTCCGTACGGGCGGCCGGTGAAAACATGGACCGGCCCGTACGGCCCCTTAACGCGTACGACCAAGGTCGTGTCCTACCGAACCGGCTGGACGCCATTGAAGCCGTCCGGTCATGTCCGCGATCGCCGGCCGGACGGCAAAAAAAATTACCTCCGAGGAAGACGACATTTTGCCGGATTTTGCTTGAGAGAGTTTCTTCTGAAATTTTAGGAAAAATGAGAAGGGCAAAATAGTTCAAATAGGTCAATGACTAGTAATAGGGGGACGTGAATAGGAATGTCCTTGTTGAAATGATACTAGAATTTTTCTCAAGACACAATTTTAAAAGAAAAGAAAAAAGCAAGGAAAAGCCAAAAAAATCATATCCAAGCAAAGTACGATATTTTTAGCTAAGAGGACAATGAGAACCAAGTTTTCTTCTTTCCTTTCCCTTTATCCTTTTGTTCATAGATGTTACTATAAATAAATATACATTGCAGTTAAACAAAGGCGGCGAAACACATTTGGTTTGCTATGTATATAAATAACAACTCGAATTTTGACTTTGAATTACGCTCTGTGCAACACAGTGTGGGGTCTTATTAAATAAACAAATATTCGTAGTGGTGGCGTACCCACGCAGATAACTTCTTCCTCCTTCCTCTCTTTTCTACCCCCAAAAAAAAAAAATATATATATATATATATATATATATATATATATATATTCCCCATAATTATTCCTTCTAAGCTCCTTTTCCTTCATCAATGGCGGAGACCTTAAAGAGTGACCAGCCGCTGACCCCCGCCGGCCGCCTCTTCCTGCAGCCGAAGATGGAGCAGGTCATCCAAGCCGCCATCGCCGTCGAGTCCCCCATCGACGTTGACGCCATCAAATCCGAGGTCCGGCGATCGGTCATGCTCCAACACCCCCGATTCTGCAGCCTCATGGTGCGGGACCAGAGCGGGCGCGAGAACTGGCGCCGGACTCCGGTGGACGTTGACCGCCACGTCATCGTCCGCCACGAGCCGATCTCCAGCGACCCCGACGAGGACGCCGTCGCCGATTTCATGGCGGATCTGTCAGTGTCTTCGCCGCTCCCCGCCGACAAGCCGCTGTGGGAGATCCACCTGCTGCTGGCGCACAAGACGGTGGTGTTCCGTGTGCACCACGCGCTCGGGGACGGGATCTCGCTGATGTCGATGCTGCTGTCCTGCTGCCGGCGGGAAGATGATCCGGAGAGGACGCCGACGATCGCCGGAATAGGAGGATCGGCGGGCGGGAGGAGGTGGAGCGCGTGGGCGCTGGTGAAGGCGGTTTGGTTTACTTTGATCTATTGTTTGGAGTTCGGGCTGAGGGCGCTGTGGCTGCGGGATAGGACCACCGCCTTGAGCGGCGGGGACGGAGTGGAGCTGTGGCCGAGGAGGTTGGCGTCGGCGAGGTTCCGGCTGGACGACATGAAGGCTGTCAAGCAAGCTGTTGGCGGTGCGGTGAGTGTGTTTAAACTTTAAACCTTACGTTTCATTATTACTCTACGGGATATCAAATAGTACCAATATTTTTCCCTTTATTTAGTCCAACTACTAAATTATGATAATCTTTCATTTGTTGGAATTAAGTACTCCCTTTATTATTAAACTATGATATTATTTATGTACCCAAAAAAAAAAAAAAACTATGATATTATTTTCCATAAAACCTAATATGATTTACCTAAATTAAAAGTCTATCCGGGTGTATTATTTTCTGTAAAACCTCATGATGTGGTAGGGGTGTCGTACCCCATAAACGTGTTGGTATCATCTCATCATCAAATTAGGCTTGAGCTTATTTTCTTGTTAAAAAAAATATATATATATATATTTTAAGACGTTTTAAAGTGGGGAGTGGACTTTATAAAATTTTAATAGTTTAGAGGACTTTGAGTGATCTAAATATCATTCTTTTAGAGATTTTTTTTTTCATGAATTTTTTTTTTTTTAATTTATTAAGACTTTTATAAATTTATAGTATAACTTTTTTGCTTGCATAAACATTTTATGAATAGTACCTCATAATCGATATCAATAAAATCAACCTATTTTTTTTTTTTTTTTGTATTAAACTTAGTTCTAATAAGCTATTTATTTTAATATTAATATTTTCTTTTTTTTGCATTTCACTGAGCGATTTAAAAATAAAATAGCAAATTGGTTTTAATGGTAGAATCAAAACCTTTTAAAATTGAAAAAAAAAAATTAATAATTATTTTAATATGTTTTCAGCTACCTAATTGATAATGATTTATAAAAGTTACATTATACATTACCATTATTGCAATAAGAGTAATGATTCATATGTATTTTAAGTAGTTTTATATAATGTATTTTTTAATAGTATTAAATTTTTAAAATGCAATCGACCTTATATTTTTTCTTAATTTTAATATATACATATGTACAACTTATAATAATTTATTTATATTTGTGCACGTAAATTACTTAATGTTTGTATATGGTATTATGTATCGTTATAGGATGCGAAATTATATATTAGAAAAATCCTTTGTGGATAAATTGTTGAAATATCCGCAAATTAAACTACTTTTGTTGGTGGTAAAATACATGGCACACATCTGTATTTAATGAAATGTGTGCATTGTCTTAAAAAATATACTAGATCCCCTTACGTTTAAGTAATTGTTGCACGAATTCCCCTATTCTATTAAACTTAGCGTCGCGTGGAATACACCTTCTCCAGCTCGAGAATTGTTCAATTTTTTTTATTTTACAGAATTAATAATTTACTTTTATACCCTCTTAAATGTCATAGGAAAATCTAAAATTGTATAAAATGTAGGAAGCAAGATTTGCGTTGGGAGAAGAAGGCACGCCCACTAAGCCAATAGGCTATATGGATTGATGTGTAATCTATTGAATAAAATTATATTTATACATCACACAGAAATGAATTAAATATTTTAAAATAAAGTATATAAATAAAATAAAAGTATAATAGGCCAATTTACTATAAATGAAATAATTAATATTAATAATAATAACTTCCAATAAATTAAATTAACATAAAATGATAAAAAAATTAAATTAAATTAAAGTAAGATAAAATTTAATATAGTATCGTAAATTTAAATTAAATAATTTTATATTTTAATTATTAAAATAAATTAATTATATAAATTTTAAATGAAAAAATAATACAAAAATTAAATTATAAATAATTAAAATTAAAATAAACTAATTAAAGTAAAATAAAAATAATAATTATATAAGATAATAAAGTATAAAAAAGATAAAGTAAAATAAATTTAAATAAAATAACTTATTAATAAATTAAATAAATAAAAAACTTAATTTAATATAATAAAGTAACAAATATTATTTATCAAATAATTCTAATATGATTTACTCTTACAGACAATATGAATAAAAACTTTTGAAATTATTTATATTTTTTAGTAAATAATTTAATTGTAAATAAACAATTTTAATTTCTAAATTTTATTTACTAAATTTATTTTAGTTGTATTTCATTGTCTTAAACAAAATAACTGAAGTTTGTTAACTAATATAAAACAAAAATAAATAATGCAACAAAATAATATAGAATAATATAAATTAAAACACATAATAAAAATAAAAAAATATATAAAATAAATACAATTAATATTATTATAATATAACTGTAATTTTTTATATTTATTTATAATTTTATTTTAATTATTTTTTGTTTGTTTTATATAATAAGTTATTTTATTTCTTTTTTGTTTAATTTTATATCATTTAGTTTATTATATTTAAACTATTATAAGGTTATATTTTAATAAGTTAATTTAATGTAATTTACATTATCTTCTAAATTTGATTTCATTTAACCATATGTAATGTGATGTATATTAATCTTGACTACATCTAATACTCAACATTGAGTGATGTGGTGGTTGCATTGCTTGTCATGCTTCTATGAGGTCTTGAGGTCGAATTTCAAAGGCAACTAATTTTTTTTTATTTAAGTTCTATCAATATATTCAATATATCGTGCTAAATTCAATTTATCGTAAATATATATATAATATTCAGTGGGAATAACAGGGCTTTTGATTAAAAAAAAAAAAAAAAAAA
>CACSLK010027831.1:11474007-11492484 GCA_902706635.1 Striga hermonthica
TAAAAAAAAAAAAAAAAGGGAGCATGTGCATCAAGTAGTTAAATATAAGGGGTCTGGTGCATTTTTAAAAACACAAGATATTAACGCACATAATTTTTTAAAACAAAGTAGGAACACACACATTTCGTACAATGGCGAAACCAGCAGGTCATCCCGGGGAGGGCCCAATTTGCCGCGGCGCACCACCCCCACTACGGCATCGGAAGGGCGCTCAAAGGGCTTTTGTGGACGTTCTCAAAAATTTTCGCAGGATATAAAAGAATACTCTAGAGATTTTTCTAAAAATCAAACTAAGTTCGGAATTAAACTGGTATACTTAAACTGAATTGTTTTAACTCGAAAAATACTTTGAATTTATACTAATAAAAATCTCGGACTCAATATAATAATAATCAAGAATTATACCTCCTTTCGAATAGACGAAAAGTTGAAAAAATTGAGAAAACGAAGCCTCGAACGATCGAACTCGTCCTCGACAAGTTTGCTCATTTTGATACTATTTAACGCAGAAATTCAAACTCCCATAATAAATGCTCGGAACTCCGAAAAATGCGAAATTTGTCCGTAAGAATCGTGCTTGAAATGTCTACACACTCCAACTCGATTCTCGTTAAACCGAGGTCACACGCAACATTACGGAACCCCGCAAAACGGCTTTTTATTATTCTATTATGCGCACTCGACTTCGAGCTTCTCAAAATAAATGCTCGAAACTTCGAAACGTGAAATAAATTTACGAATGGCTTCTACTGTTCTCGTGCTTTTAAGAAAGCACTCCCGCTAATTTTCAGCACGCCTAACGAGGGCCGACGGTTACCCGAAGTCTACGCATGAAAATGACAATAAAATCACTGCCACTATCATTTTTCTCTCAACTTCGGGCTACCCAAAATAAATGGTCTGGACCTCAAAATCATAAATCGATGCCACCAACGCACTATCCGCTTCCCGTACTTTCATAAAAGTATTTTTCGGTAATGATCGACTCGGTTTTTGAGTCCCGCCGGTACACCGCAAGTCGGCTAATTAACCAACTCAAAATATAATAAAAATGAAAAAATTATTAAATTCTGTTATAGTTCTCTTTGTCCCGAAACCAGGATCCCGTTTCGGGGAGAGTCTAATTTTCCTTTAAAATAAATTTTCACGACAAAACTGTTGGCGCCCCTCCGGCCATGTATGTACCGCATGAAATCGGAGAGGGCCCAACATGCGCACTCAAAAGAAAATCTTCCAGTTCCAACAAAATCTTCCACCTAGTTTAATTTTTTTTTTTTTTTTTGGAGGGGCCAGGGCCCCACAATTTATCCCTTTGTTGCTATCGTGTTTTCCAAATTAATCATGAAAGAAAATGCAATAGGATTATAAATATAATTTATGGAAATAGTCACAACGTGTATCCCATACGGAATTGACTGTGTATGGAAACTTGGTGGTCTGCAAGGAATTGCGTGTCTTTTTTAAATTGGGCGTGTCCGTCCAATTATGTTGAATTAATAACAAATAATGTTTACTCAAGAGCGCTTGGATGAGATAGTTTGAGTCTTTTTCAGCTTAACCAGTGGTCTCGTGTTCGAGTCCTGAGAATACAGCAGTGTTAAAAACTCTTGAGGGAGAGCTTTGCCGCCCTTGTGGTCCTACCCGGCTCGATTCCGGATTAGTCGGTTCCCCTGTGGATCTGAAAACCGGAAGATCCCTGTATCAAAAAATAATAAATAATGCTTGGCATTTCTAGGCCATTCAATAGCCCTATGTGGTAGACGCTAGCTAGGCGAAATTTTATGTCCTATTTGTTCAACAACACACATGTATTGCCACCATATGTTACGTTGACCATTATATTTGATTATGACATGTCTATTAAACTTTCATATTTAAAATTTAATTTTCATTAGATTGTTCGATAGATTGTCCCTCTAGAGTTATTGGTGTTCTTAGGTTTTATTTCTAAATTTGATAGATTTGCATTTAACTTTATGCAAAATAGATCGCTCAGTCTCAAAAGCATTAATATCAAATAATCGAGAATTAGAAATTGATTAGCGAAAACATACTTGAAGAATTCATCTCGATTGAGCCTTCAGGTGGATTTGGAATTTTTTTAATTTTGGAGATCTTCTAAAATATCGTGACAGGAATCTCTTCTCCTCTGACGTACTAGAAATTGAATGAGAGGCGGCGGTTTCTTTCGTATCCTTAATAAAGAATCCCAAGGGCACCTTTATATTTTGATTGCTTTTGGAGACTCCACCCATTAATTATTTTGACCCAAATTATTTGCTAATTAGGTACTCAAGTTTAATATTATTATTTGTTACGTTACCAAATAATAATAATATCGGGTGTCAACATTTAGTCATTCCACAGTCTAAATTGAGTTCCTCATCCGATGTACAATAATCTGATTACTTAATTCGGATAAACAATGTAATGACTCAATGTATCAATTAAACATATTTAATCCCTAAATATATCTAACAATATTGGTTTCCAAAACAAACCTGAGATTATTATGAATAACAAACCAGAAGTGTTCATGAATAGTATCCTTCCATATAATCACCAATTGTTCTTCAATGAAAGCTAAAAAAAACAGTAGGCCACATTGCTCTAGATATATGTTGCAATCATTTTGCTTGTTATATATATAGCTTTAGAACAGTAAAAATTACATGAATTTGAATGAAAAAAAATGAATATGATCTCACATGTATGTTGCACGCAGACAATCAACGATGTTCTTTTCGGGGTTATATCACGAGGGCTTTCGAGGTATTTGGACATTAACTCACCCAAAGGTAACGTAATTTCTTGTCACCAACTATTCAAAGCAGGCATCCAAGATACATAATAGTAAATGAAAATGCTACGGTCCTGTTACGGAACTATTCTGTCGGGGTTTGTAACCGTTAGATCATTATATAACCGTCGATGATAATTGATCTAACGGTTACAAATTCTGACGGAATGGTTCCGTAACGAGACAGTAGCATCTCTCAATAGTAAATACTACTTTATTGATAGTAACTTTTGTTTGATTGTTTCATGTAGCTCTGCCTGAGGGCCTCCGGATCACAGGTGTTGCCATGGTCAACCTGAGATCGCAAGCAGGACTGCAGGTCTAAGTGATCTAAGACAAAGAGATTTTTTGTTTTTATTTTATGTTTCTTTGCTGAATTGCATCAATACATTTCAGGACTTGTCGAAGCTTATGGATAGTAAATCTGGAATTCGGTGGGGCAACAAATTCGGCATGCTTCTCTTACCCATTTATTATCACAGAGGCGGTTCTGATCCGATCCAGTTTGTGAGGAGAGCCAAGGCCATGATCGACAAGAAAAAGCTCTCACTAGAAGCCCCCTTCTCGTACAGAGTTGGGGACCTCGTCATGTCTCTTTTTGGTGCAAAGGTACGTAAAATACTCTCACTTAATTGAGAATGTCGAATTGTAAGTAAGAGTCACCTACCCTTTTCCTTAACGTGTACGAGTTATCGTAAATGTCTGGTAATGGAATAAAAAGAACCGACTTCACAACTTTGATCGGTAGTTGGTTGTTTTCGTGGCGTGCAGATAGCTTGCATTCTCAATTACCGGATCGTTTGCAATACAACCTTCACGATATCGAATGTTATAGGGCCCCAAGAGAAAATCACGATGGTTGGCAACCCTGTGAAGCACATAAGGGTTACTTCAAGCAGTCTACCCCACGTATAAAAATTATTGAACTGTGACTTTATGTTTTACTCTTGCCAAGCTATTAGAATGGCTTTAAGTTATTTTATTTTATTGAATAAAAAATTTATGGGAAATGCAGGCAATCACAATGCATATGGTGAGTTATGCAGGAATAGCTGATTTGCAAATTCTAGTTGCCAAAGACATAATCCCAGATCCAAAAGTTTTGGCCAAGTGTTTCGAGGACGCCTTGCTCGAAATGAAGGCATCTGCAGAGGCCATCAGCAAATCCTGAGGTGGCTAGAATTTTGAAAGATGATTATGCTAGATATCAAGATGATTAAATTCACGTAGCCAGCTAGTGGCTAGTCTGGGCTTCAGGCCAGGGTCAATTTTTTCTCTATGTTAGTAGTATATTATGCTTAAGAATGAAAAATATTTTTTGTTAAATTAATTTAGCCTAACTGAAATTTATTTTAACTTGTATGTGTGTGTATTTTAATTTAAGCTCATGAATATATATATGTATATATATATATATATATATATATATATATATATATATATATATATATATATTTGGTCATGACTAATTATTTAAAAAAAACACTCTTAACAAAAAATTAAATGTAATATCATGTTAGTATTTTATGCTTAAGAATAAAAAATATATATTTTTTTTTTATAAATTAGTTCAGCCCATATGAAATTTATTTTAACTTGTATGTGTATGTATATCGTAATTTAAGCTCATGAATATATATTTGGTCATGATTAATTATTTGAGAAAACACTCTAACAAAAAACTAATGTAATATCATGTTAGTATATTTTACTTGAGAATAAAAAATATTTTTTGTTAAATTAATTCATCCCATATGAAATTAATTTTAACTTGTATGTGTGTATATTTTAATTTAAGCTCATATATATATATATATATATATATATATATATATATATATATATTGTTATACTTAACAACGATATTATACTGGATTTATTATATAATTAACATGCGATATAATATATAAAGAACGGAAGTGACGTCGGTTGCATGTACGGACGACGTCGGAATTTATTGAGTATTCATAATATTCGTTCAATATTGTATTACAATATTCGTGAGAGTCAAAAGTCCCCTTTTTGAGGGTCCAACCCGCTATTTATAGAACGGTGGCCCACCGTACGAGGTAGGTGTGATCGCATTTAATGCGGAAGTGAAGTCAAAGGCGGTCGTCTGCCACCTAGATTGGTTGTTCGCCACCTGGACAACAGTCATGATGAAGGGCTGAGCTGTCACCGCCTTCAGATGTCGGTAGTTATCTCTTTGTGGACGTCGGTTGGTCAGGTTTTGACCAGCGAGAGACCTCGGTTAGAGGAACAAAGGTGGCTACTTCATTGTGTATTTGCCAAGGAACGACATCGGTTTTTATTACGTTGTTTCCGACGTGGTAATACTTTGTCGTGGCAATAAGATTGCAAGGCCTCAAGCTAATGTTATCCTTGTTAACAACCCTCGCTAATTTGTTTTACCGGAAACAATGTCAACAAGGTGGCCCCCAGCATTAATTGGCGTTTGAAAGGGAACGGGTGTTGATGCTGTAAAATTGTAACAAAACTTTGCCTAGTTCGATTTGGGCACGTCATGTGGGCTGCCCCCCAGCACCTTTCTTCCCCTGGTCATCCTGCTTCTTAACTGAGACATGGGCGGGTGGCTTTCTTGGCTCCAGGAATCCGAGAGGAGAGGGACGAAGCTAGAAAGCAACCAACCATAGGTGTACCGGTTGTTATGCCAATAGCAGCGCCGGGCAGCTAAGTTGGTACGGAAGAACTGCTGCGCAGCAGGAAATCCTTCTCTATATGATAATCTATATCTCATTGAATATTTTATTGATTTTCTTATCTTTCATATTCGAAACTGAAATCTTGCAAGGAAGGAAGGGGGAAAAGATCTAGAAAGTGAGGTTTTTCACTACCATAATCCGACGTCGTCAACACTTTGGCAAGAAAATGTCTCGAAGCTAAAGCGGCGCGACTTTCTTTTATTCATTGCAACGGTTGCTGACAGGGTAATGGCTGGATTATTATAGCCCACGTAGCCATTAATGATAGGTGCACGTCCCAAAGGATGCATTGAATTGCGAAATGAGTGAGTAATGTTCACGCGCCCCTCTTTCTCCTTTCTAACGGTAATTTTTAGGGCAAAAAATATAAATAGCTTCGAACTGTTCAAGGATAATCCATCCTTCGATTTCTATGTAATCTTGTTTCTGATCATCAGTGCTTTCAATCTATCGATTTATTATCCACTCAATTCATTGTATCGACTCGTTCAGGCTCTTAATTTCTCAGTGCGGTAAGAATCTTTTTTTTTTGTGTGTTTGTTCCTATCCGTTGATCTTCTTTTTAAATTTCTCTGAATTGTCGTGAGTCATGAGTCTATCGTGGACGTCGTCGAGCGACAATGAACAAGATGTGTTGATGATTAATATGGTGCACTCCGGGGAGATGGAGTTATTGGCCGAATATCATTGGTGGAATCTGGCGTTTGTTGAACACTTGAACATCCGATTGGATGATACAAAAGGGGATAAAAAGGTAGAAGAAAATGCCGTAGACTAATCAGAATACTAGAGACGGCCTTCAGGAGATGGCCGGACCCCGAGATAGACGTCCATGGTGAGGCGAGTATACTGACCGTTGCTGACGTTGTGATGTTACGGAAGGATATTAGAGTTCCTCCATCTGTGAGGTTATTTGCGCCATATTCCGGGGAAAGGATTAAATGCCCTCCACCAGGGTGTGTAGGTGTGTTCGTTGAAAGCTTGAGATCGGGTCTGCGATTTCCTCTCCCTCACTTGATTACTGAATACTTGCAGAATTGGGAATTAAGCTTATGTCAGATTGCCCCAAACACTTGGAAACGTGTTATGGGTTTGTTGGTGCTCTTTGCCGAAAAAAGGTGGGACTTGCCCTCGGCAAATGACATGAGAAGCATGTTCACATTTCTAAAGAACCCAGATAGACAAGTTTTGGACCTGCTCGTTACTTTTTCCATTTCTGGGAAACCTTAAGCGAGAGTTAAAGTCGGCGAGTTAATAACGGAGGTTCCCGAAACCCTCCATGGCTTTCAAGAGGAATGGTTATGGATTGGTGGAGATTGGGAGTGTGCTGACTTTTCTTCCGACCTCTTAGCCAATGGGATGACTGTCCCGACGGCTATTAAATCTGTTTATCGTAAGTTATGTTTACTTTCTTCTTGTATCTGAAGTTATTAATTGTCGTTTTTTTGTCTGCGCTAAGCCGCTAACAGGTGGCCTTTTGTGACCTTTGTAGCCAAACCACAAGGGAATAAGGAACCGCGATTTTAAGGCAAGCTTTACAATCGTGTTGATAAGTTTTTTGAGCTCACGAAGAATAAACGAAGATACCAACGGCTAGTGAAAGATTCTCGGTTAGAACTTGTCGGTTTATCACCCGGAGTCATTGATTCTTCCTTTCAACCAGGTATAGATATCTTGTTTTCTTGTTGTATCTCGCCATGATTGCTATTATAGTAACTCGAAATTTTCTGTCGTGCAGTGTATTATTCGCTGCTTGGCTATTTTGGCTTTCGTGACCTGTAAAGGCGGAAGAATTTCGGAGGCATAATCCCAATTTCGATCTGAAAAATAAAGTTGGCAAGGGCAAAAACTTGAGATCAACTGAGATTGCAGGACGCGTGAATTTACTCAAGGCATGGAAGAAGAATCCAACTAGTTCTCGGAGTTCTACCGGTGAGCCATCAACGGCTGGAAATGAGCCGACTCCGGCCATTGTAAGCAATCCAGTTGTGGAAAGTCAACCGATAATTGTTGCGGATATTTTCGAAGAATCGGTGCAATATGCGACACTGGACATGATACCGGTGAATGAGCCGATTACTAAGATTGAGGTCTCACAAGATGTACTCGAGGAACCTGCTACAAGACTGGTAGGTCGTCGTAAGAGACGAGGTGCGTCTCAAGAGGGCGAACATGCAAAAAAGAAACAAGATGTCGGCTCGGGCAAAGACAATGAAGAAGAGCCAGAGATAATCTTAAGGCCTTCATTTCGTAAACTAAATAAAAAGAAAGCTGTTGATTTAAAGTTGTCGGAAGACGTATTTGAGCCGTGGTTTTCTATGTTCCAAACGGTCAATGTGCCAAAACTACCTAACCATCATCGGTTCCCTGAGGAGGCAGTGTAGGCTGCGAAGGTTCCCCTGATGTCGTGGGACCCAAAAACTCACGCCGGGGTCTCGTCCTTGCCCGGTGATCAAAAGTTTAGCTACGCCAAGGCTTGTTTGGGGGGGGCACTTGTTAGCTTTATAGTAGCTGAGGAGAGTTATCTGAGCAAGGTTTCAGAGCTCAAAGAGAAGGAGAATGAGCTTAGATTGAAAGATGGAACTGTGGCTTCGTTGGAAGAGGGAAGTCTCGATTTGCAACTTCGGTTTCGGAGAAAGATGCCCAACTGGAGGCAGTGAAAGTCGAGGTTAGCGCACTGAAAACTGAGAGGGAAAAATTTATTTTGGCCCATGACATTACAACGGTCCAGCTGTCCAAGGTTGAGGACAAAGTGAAGGAACAGGAGAAACATCTCCAAAATTGAGGTTAGAACTTCAGGCAACTCGAAAAGATCGTTCTGAGAAGGACGCCGAATTGATCCGCAACCAAGAAGCTCATCAAACCGAGGTGGCTAAACTTCGTGAGAAGATGATTGTCGTGGCTGAAGCCAAGTTCCAAGAGGGCCTTAAAGCCGGCAAAAAGTCTGAGAGGAAATCCAAAGATAAACCGGACGATGAGTTCGTGATTACGGAGAAAGATTTAGAGCTCAGCGCTGCCTTAACTTTGCGTTGGGTGATCGAACGAGTCTATGCCGGGATTTACACTCTTGACGAGCTGCGGATCTTTTTAGTAGAGGAATTGGAGAAATATGGCCTTGACTCCAGAATCAAAAGTGCACACATCCCGGCTGACGAGGACGACCGAGAGTTCGTCGATAGGCTGCTCAAGAAGTCGAAGTTGGCTAATATTTGCGTCGATGTCGTTGTTGAGGCTTTTGTTAATCAGGAGCTCGAAAATTTATCCTCAGATGACCTCATTGGTGCGATTATTAACTTTGCCTTACTGAAGGTGGCCGAAGACGATGCCAAGGCAAAAGGATGGGTGGTTGGATATGTTCCGCCTGGCGAAGACGAGGTGCTTCATGAAGATGAAGACGTGGTCTTAATAACTAAGGGCAACGTTCTTTCAACAGTTGAGAGAAAAGAGAATGAGGTTTTCCAACGTTTGGGAGAAAGCCTGTTAAAGCACTTGGAGGATGAGGACAGAGCCGAAGCTGAGACTGAAAGGCCTTCAACGTCGGCTGTAGCAGAGGCTTCATCTTCGGAAATAGACAAGGAGATCTCGGAGAAGACTCTTTGATTGTTTTATGTCTTTCGATTTTCGAACTATGAATATGTCGGTAGAAAATCTTTATTTGTAATGACTTTTTCGTGTTTTGGATGAAAATATCTTTTTGGAACTCAACTTTATTGCTTCCCATCAGTTTATTATTTTTAGTATGTTGTTCATCCAATGGGATAAGAAGAAATTGAATGTGTTAAATGATAGAGTTAAAAGGCTTCAGAATATAAGACGATGAATATCAGAGATCACCAAAAGACAATTCCGAGTTGCCATTTTTATTGTTTGACTCCATATTTATTTGGATTTAACTGTGATCAAGATGTCGGTCTATTTTGTTTTCGACATCTATGGACTTCAGTCCAGATGAGTCGTGATAGACTCAATTTTATTATAATATCTCCAAATCAACTTTGGGATTTAGAAGTGATAATCATTTATTGTCAGCTCATCAAATCAACATCGGGATTTGAAGTCAGAGAGCATAAGCCTCCCCAAACCATCTTCAGGGCTTGGAAGTATCCGACTTTATTGCATCAGCTAGTTCAAACCAACTTCAGCGTTTGAAAGAGTTTAGCTTGAGCAACGAGGACTTATTTTTCGAGAGTCCGGTGGTTGAACAATTTATTGAGATTCGACACATATTTTTTATTGATAACAAAAGCAGCTTTGCACAAGGGTCTTCAAAAGAACTTCTTTGTACATTACTTCTTCAAAACAACAAGTTTATAAGACTTGTCTTACTGGAAATATTTCTTGAGGAATGTTGCGTTCCAAGGGTATTGGAGAGGGGTACCATTCGAGTCTTCGAGTCGATAAGTGCCGTTAGAAATTACGCGATTTATTTTGAAGGGTCCTTCCCACTTCGGTTGCAACGGACCGAGGTTGGCCCCAGTGACTCTTTTCAAAACGAGGTCCCCTACGGCGAAGAGTCGTGGCTTAAAATTTACATTAATGTCTTTCTCACTTCGTCGTTTGTATGTGGCATTCTTGGCTTCAGCTCTCGTACGCAGCTCTTCGATCAAGTCAAGGTTGGCTTTTAAGTTATCTGAGTTTACTTCGTGAGAAATGCGTGACTCGATAATTCGGGGACTCAAGTTCAATGGGAACCATGGCTTCGGTCCCATAAACCAACGAGAATGGAGTTTCTCCGGTCGGATTCCGAGGTGTTGTACGATAAGCCCATAAGACGTAAGGGAGTTCTTCAGGCCAAGATCCTTTCGCAGACTCAAGTCGAGTTTTTAGTCCATTTTTAATAATTTTTTTCACGGCTTCGACTTGCCCGTTGGCTTGTGGATGATATATGGCGATGAGAAAAATGTTTAATACCGTGTTCTTCACAAAAGGTTTCAAATCTTTTTCCTTCAAACTGTCGGCCGTTATCGGTTATGATGGAGTTCGGTATCCCAAACATGTCTCGATGGATTTCCAGAGAAAGTCAATCATTTTCTGTTCAGTGATGGTCGCTAGGGGTTTAGCTTCTACCCATTTAGTGAAGTAATCAACAGCTAGTATTGCGAATCTAACGCCTCCTTTTGCCGTCGGTAGAGGGCCAATGAGATCAATCCCCCATTTTGCAAATGGCCATGGGCCGCAAACCGACTTCAGGAGTTCTGGGTGTTGATTAACATTGGGAGCGAATAATTGACACTTGTGATATTTTCGTATCCATTCAGTAGCATCTTCTTTGAGAGTTGGCCAATAATAACCTTGTCTAAGTATTTTGTAGGACAATGTTTATGCCCCGTGATGGGTGCCACAAGTCCCTTCGTGGACCTATTCCAAGACACGTCGTGCTTCGACTTCCGGCAAGCATTTAAGCAAAGGAGCAGAATATCCCCGTTTATACAAGGTTCCATTATCCATTGTGAAATGGGCCACACGAACACGAAGTGTGCGTGCTTCTCTGGATCATTAGGTAAGGCCCTAGTTTGCAGGTAAGCTATGATGGGGTCCATCCATGTCGGATTCTCGTTCGAGTGGATGACGTTGGTCACCAAGACGTCGGTGACAGCCGTTGATGGTTTGGTTTGCTGAGTAACTTGCACAAATGCAACATTATTCAAATCGGTAGAAGAGACTAATCGTGATAGGGTGTCAACTTGAACATTTAGCGACCGAGGTATGTGTTCCAGCAACACTTTAAACTTTGACAACTTTTTTTTGACGAGTTCCAAGTAAGGGACCAACCGAGGTTCCTTGACTTCATAAGCTCCATTAATTTGACTTACGAGCAGTTGAGAGTCGAAAAATATCCGAAGTGAGGAGAGGTTCAAAGATTCAGCAAATTGTAGTCCCAAGATCAGGGCCTCGTATTTGGCTTCGTTGTTAGTAACAGGAAATGTAAATGCTACCCAGTAACAGAACAGTTGCTTATCGGGACTGACCAAGACAATTTCTCCTCCTGCCCGAATGGCGTCGATGAACCATCGACATACAGAGTCCATGTCGGATCTTCAGTCGCAACTTCAATTGACGGGGTGAACTCAGCTATGAAATCAGAGAGCACCTGGGCTTTTATTGCAGTTCTCGGTCGATATTGTATATCAAGTTGTCCGAGTTCTATGGCCCATTTAATCATTCTACCCAATGTATCAAGTCGGTGGAGGATCTGTCGCAAGGGATATGATGTAAACACAATGATTGAATGTTCCAGGAAATATGGTCGGAGTTTGCGGGCCGTAACCAAAGCAAAAGCTAACTTTTCCATATGCGGGTATCGCAATTCGGCATCGTGTAAGGCCTTACTGACGTAATATACGGGGAATTGTTGGAGTCCGTCTTGTCGTATTAAGACTGCGCTAATTGGACGTCACTTACTCCCAAATACAAGTATAGAAGTTCATCAGGAGTGGGTTTCTGCAGAGTTGGAGGTCGTGAGAGGACTTCTTTGATGTTGTCAAAAGCATTCTGGCATTCGACAATCCACTCAAATTGTTTTCTCTTCTTGATGCATCAAAGAAAGATTTACAATGATCAGCTGACTTTGAAATAAATCGATTTAAGGCGGCTAGCCGGCCGGTCAATGCTTGGACCCCCTTGATCGAAGTGGGGGAGCCAAATCGAGTGTGGCTTGGATTTTCGCAAAGTTGGCCCCTATCCCTCTTTGGCTTACCATGTATCGCAGAAATTTTCCTGATTCGACTCCAAAGGTACATTTTTTCGGATTAAGTACCATAGAGTATTCGCAGAGGATATTGAAGACGTCGGTGAGATGGGCAATGTGGTCGGTTGCTTGTTCCGACTTCACCAACATGTCGTCTATGTTAGAGTAGGATACCCGGCGTTCCAATCAGATTGGACGTATTCTACTTGTAAATACAATCTATTGGAGTTATATTAAATAATAAGGCATTACTTTATTTTAAGAGTAAGCATTTATCATATATTTGCACTTAAGATAAAATCCCTAGATCACTTATAGCTATAAGATATGGTTGCACATAGAGATGGTGATCATGGAACATATCTTGAAAGTTGTGATCTTAAATACAGTTCCAAGTCGTTGGATATTTCGAGATGGGATATCGAATAAATCCGGAAAAGGCTTGCACATAGTATGTATGCTTATTGGATAAGAATGTTGCATTCCATCAACATTAGCGTGGGACGCAAATACATATATGTGGGTGCTTGTTAGAGAACAAGTTTACTGAACATGACCGTATGAAAATTCTTAATGAAAGTTTATCATGTCGAATAAGAATTTTCATGTTACAATAGTACATGATTAATCCTTAGACTTAAGGCACGATGGTAACTTTGTGCATGTTATATTTTACTTTGATTTATCCTTTTGATTGCTAGCACAATCGTATAAAGAGATATATTGGGTATTATATTAATATGTATGGAAGTTTGTCAGTGGCCAACAAAGGATTCGACACTTGTGAAGATAAGTGAATTTCCTTTGTGTTTCATAGTTAGTAATTCAAAGTCCTTGGCCAAGGCGGAATGAATAGAGATTTATAAACGAATTACTAAACTTGAAATGGAATCATAGTTATTAAATCAATTTGGGTTTCGACAAAATCATACCCAAAGATTTAATCGGGAAATTGGATGTCGAAAGGATTTTACATGTATGGACTTGTAATCGAAATAGGTTTACTCGCTATTCACTTAATACTAGATTCATGTTACTTGCTAGATGTTCTCATGATATGTGGGTTCTTGAATTAAAGAGTTAATTCAAGAATAAGAGTTAATATGAATAACTCAAATTACAAAGAGTTGTAAACCCACTACTAGTATTAATTGTGAACCTAAAAGGTCACACCATTTTTTGAATAAAGGTAAAATTCAAATAGTATTTCTAAAGAGTTAGAATTAATTGACAAATCTAATTTGATTAGATATCAATTAAAGGAATATATTAAATTAATCAATTAGATGGATTAATTGAATTTTGGATATTAATTTAGTAATTAATATAATTACTAATTAATAGTTGGAATTTAAAATTGGATTTTAAATTTCAAATCCAAATAATAATAAGATTATTAAATAAGGAAATGGAAGAATAGATTAAAATAATAAAGTCTTGAAAAATATTTTCAAGAATTATTATTTTTAATATGATTGAAGATTAAATAATAATAAGAATAAATTAATTATGGTGGTTAGGAGTTGTTAACTAATCCACATAATTAATCTTATTTTTATTAATACAATAATAATGATTGATGGTGGTTATAAACCAATCATATTATTAATTAAAAGTCAATATTTGGTATGATTATTTAAATAAAATCTGATTTTATTTAAAATAAAATATATCAAATATTGATTATTTTATGCTAAAATGTTTAGTATAAATAGGTGCAAAATGTTTGCACATAAATTGCTAAGTTTTGAGCAAAATTCTTCCAAGAGAAAATTCATTCAAAGAGTTGAGTGATAATACAAGAAAGTGTTCTTGAAAAATTTCCTTATAAATATATCTTCTATACTTCTTGAAAAACCGAGTAGTTTTTACTAGCGAAGAAACTATAGTCGGAACCAAAGTTCAAAAAGGTGGATACGATTAGAGGGAAGACATTTGGATTCCTAAAGTGAGTAACCACAAGAAGTGATCGTTACCAAACCGGGAATTGATTTCCTCATACATCGTCGGTTTTGAAGGAGTTCAAGAACAAAGGTAATTTTTATAAATTACATATCAAATAAAAATTAGTAAAAGTTACTAGATTTTAAATGATGCTTATTTGTTATATCATTATACTTATTACAGAAAAAGTATTTATAAGATAAATACTTATAAAATTTTAAATTCCGCTGCAAGCTCTGTTCCGTACAGTATATCGAACCCAACAGTGGTATTAGAGCCACGTTACAATTTGCATCTTTAAAATCAGATTTTGATTTGAAAAATTGTTAAAAACACGAACTGGAATAAAAATCGAATAGAGTATTCGAAAACACGAGTCGTGAAGAATGACACGACTCGTGTGACCGGTCGTGTGGGGTCACACGACCCGTGTGAGAAAGTTACACGAGTCGTGTGACTGGTCTTGTCACCTCACACGAGTCGTGTGAGGTGTGACACGACTCGTGTGACTTAAAATTTTTCGAAATTTTTAATAGTCAGTTTCGTATTTTTCACACGAGTCGTGTGAGTGAGCCACACGAGTCGTGTGACATGTCACACGAGTCGTGTGACTTGTAACACGAGTCGTGTGACTGATTTTTTATCAGAAATGAGCTGTTTTGACTTAATATGAGTCATTACTACATCAACATATTAAATTAGTGAATTTATATGGTTGATTTAGGGATGATCATGAGCCTTTTATTCATAAAGATGAATGATTGCATTTTTATTCAATATGATTGATGGTTGCATTTTTATTTAATGTGATTAAACGAATGTAATTTATCGAGACCTGCGAGTCTCTTGATTTATTGTTTGTAAAATTTTAAATTTTTTGTATCGTTAAGAGATTAGATCAAGGTGGAGACCGTTCGATGCGAAAGGCCCACGCATGTGTGGGTAATTTTACAAGTTGTAAATCCCGAAGGCCTGTGCTTGTACGGGTAGATAAAGTAAATTGTAATAGAAGTAGTTCTATTTATTTGTTTTATCACGTACATAGGCATAGACCCATTTTGGCTCGAATGGGTCGTATAGGCAAGGACATGATCATCCCACCGTATGCATGCATTAGATGTATGTTAGGTTTATTTATGCTTGTGATTCATGCGATGAATAATGCGGTAAATAAACACACGTAAAGATGGTAATTGATGAGATCTAAGGAACCCTAAAGAATTAATTTGATTAATTCTATATCAAATCAATAATGGATAAAAATAAGTTGGAACTTATTAATCTAGACCTTCCATCAAAAGTAGACGACATGAGATGCTAGGATGCTTTATCACCGACCATGAGTCGTGGGGTGGTTTAGTGTCGAAAGCTGTGATCCCTACTAAGTATAGTGATACTCGTGAGGTGGATTCCTCTTTATGTTGACCATGAGTCGTGGGACATTCTGGTGGGCCACTATCATGAATGTTTGATGGGTTTGATTTGACACTTAGTAATATATACGGTCATAAAATTGAGGTATATAAGGAAAAGTGATGCAAAACAACTTGAAGGTTGTATAATGATACAATTGTCAAAAGTTGACTACCGATATAAATGTTTCATGTGTACTCATAAAATTGGGATATGGAATATTTTTATTGGACTTCAAGCCCACTATGAAAATTAGATTTTCATAATTAAAATAGGGGTTTTAATTAAAATAGTGGGAGACATTTAATGTTAAAAGACCTAATATTAAATGAATATAAATTCCATAGTCTGATTATTTTTTGCTTCGTTTGTTTTTGTAGATCACTCTACTAAAATGGCTAAGAATTCAATTGCATGTATCCTTGAATAAAACAAATTAACTGGACCCAATTTTAATGATTGGTTGAGGAACCTGAAAATTGTTCTACAGTCTGAAAAAAGGGACTATGTATTGGACAAAGCCCCTCCTCCTCCACCCGAGGATCAGACATCTGATGAGTATGGAGAATACTTACGTCATACTGATGACAATCTCCAAGCTCGGTGCTACATGTTAGCATCAATGTCAAATGAGTTACAGAGACAGAACGAATTATTGAATAATGCTTCTGAAATCCTCCTTCATCTACAAGAGTTGTATGGTGATAGGACGCGGCAAATTAGATATCAGATATCTAAAGAGTTTTTCAGGTGTCGTATGACTGCTCTTCAGTTCATGATCATGGGCTGAAGATGACAGCTCTTGTTGAAAGGCTTTCGTCCCTTGGAGTCATTATGGATAATGAACTCTATGTGGATCTCATGCTGCAATCTCTGCCATCGTCATTTGATAGCTTTGTTGTTAACTTTAACATGCATAATATAGAGACTTCTCTGCCAGAATTAGTGAACATGTTAAAGACGGCCGAATCCACAATCAAAAAGGATAAGCCGGTGCTTCTTGTTGGATCCACTTCTGAATCAAAGGCTTTAAAGTCTAAGAAAAGGAAGAGGAAGGAAAAAGTTCCCAATAAACCCAACAAGAAGGCAAATAACAACAAAAGAAAGAACAAAGAGAAGGTTAATTCTCAGTCTAATCATGAATGTTATCATTGTGGTAAAACTGGGCATTGGAAGAGGAACTGCAAGGAGTATCTTGCTAGCCTGAAAAGTTCAGGTATTTATTTTGTTGAAGTTAACTTATCAGTTAACGATTCTTCTTGGGTATTGGATACCGGCTGTGGCTCACATATTTGCAATGATTTGCAGATGATGGCAAGAAGTAACAAGCTAGAAAATAATGAAACAATCCTAAGGATGGGCGATGGAGCAAGAGTTGCTGCCAAAGCAATTGGGACTGTTTATCTAGCTTTAAATAATGATGTAAAAATTTGTCTTACAAATTGTTTGTATGTTCCGGATGTTATAAGAAACATTATTTCTATTCCAGTAATGGATAGAGAAGATTTTAAGTTTGTTATTGATGAATGGAAGATGTTCCATTTTCAAAGATACATGTAATATCCCGTCAGTTTATCAGTATAAATTATATTTCAGTTCCGATATTAATTTTTGGGATTAATTATTTTCAGTCTGTTCAGTTGAAATTACCAAAAATTATTTTCGACGTACCGTTTTTGTTCGGAATAATTTTGGTAATTAAGCATTATATTTAATTGAATAATTAAACATGATTAAGTCATTAATTAGCAAGTTAATCACATATTAAAGCTTAAAATCATATGGAATTTCATCCAAATTCATCAAATGCCGTACGCTTAAGTAAGGTGAGTTAGTGGGAATTTGTCCAAACTTTCTTCATTATTAAGAAGTTAAACGTGGCATCATTTTAAGCTAATAAGTGCTTAGTCATTTAAGCATTATTTATGCTTGCTACAAGTGTCTTTAATTCCCTAAGACATATCCTAAGCCTCATCATTCGGTTCCATATATAAAGAGGAGTTGGATGGAAATTTTCCCATCTTTCTCTACATATTTAAGTTCAGCATATATATAAACTCCATCTTCAGCCTTCATATCGTATGCATATTGGGGAGAGAGTTTAATGAAATTGAGAGTTCCGAACAGTTTAGCACCGTAAGTTCAGCAAGCATCCGTACGCGTAGCAGCAGTACTTCACGGCAGTCAGTACACGCTCGGCTAGTCGCGAGAACACACGCACCACACGGCACCCAAGCGGAGGGTCACGGCCGAGTACGGGAATCCGAGTAGTGTTGTCACTCGGGCTTAATCGGAGGTAAATTCCCGACGGTTGTAGACTGAGATTATCATGTTTATTAAGTTCGGTTTTCAGTATAGGCGATCATGCGTGTTACATGTGGTTAAGGCCGTGCGAGAAGCCGTGTCGAATCATGTCATGTTTTAAGTTGAATTTTCCGAACTATCTTCGTATGTTTAGTCTTTATATGCAATATCATGTTTAGATTAGCTTAAGTGTTCGGATGATTAGTCATGTTTTGCGGTGTTTCGGCCAAAGGGATGTGGTCGCACATATAGTGCGCACCATGGATCGTACGCAAGTGTCAAGCATGTTAAGTTCATTTTCCCCGAACACTTTACGTGATTTAATTCCGTAATCAGTGATCATGTTCAGTAAATTATGTTTTGCCGAGTAGAAAGTGAGTTCGGTCGTGAAAGCGGCTTAACGCCGTCGATGGCGCACGGTGCGTCCGCCGCGGCCAAGTTCCGTTTATTGGGAAGAATTCATGTTTTCAGTTTAAATCTGTTCATGTGTTCATGTTATGCCATTTGAGGTCAGTATGTTCGAGAGTTGTTGTCGGACGGCCGACAAGGGCCGGCCGTGGCCGCGCTGTCCGCACACAGCAGCAGCAGCGCGCCCGGCAGCCAAC
>CACSLK010027831.1:11500716-11521961 GCA_902706635.1 Striga hermonthica
AGTTTCTGCGGAGCACAAGTGTTTTAGTGCTCACGCCCCCACACATTTCATGTTTTTCAGGTCGCAGGGTCGGAGACGAGGAGTGAGCTGGCGGGCAGTTCAGGATATTTTTGAATATATGTATATATGTTTTGCCACGCTTTGTTTTCGCTAAAACTTTCAGTACTTATTTTCAGCTTTTGTTCCGACGTTAGTCGGTTAAGACATTGAAACCGTTTTTATTTATCAGTTTAAAATTTTAACAGTTTTCAGAAAAATCAAGTTTTTCACGGTAGCATCCCAAATCAATTTTCGCAAAATAAATATTTTATTTATTTATTCAGAAAATTGCGAAAATCGCGTACTCTGATAGTATTAAAAAATCGGGGTGTTACAATACAACTTTTATATATTTTAGAAATTTGACAAATGGGTTATATACCATTACACCACAAAGTCACATCCTAACTATTCAACAAAATAAAAGAAAATTAGATAATCATAGTTCATTCACACTTTGGCATGCTCGATTAGGTCATATATCTGAAAAGAGGATTCACAAATTGGGACCAAAACTTGACCTTAGGGGAGAGGAAAGGTTGTCTACTTGTGAGCCATGTCTTAAAGGTAAAATGACAAAATCACCATTTGTTGGACAAGTGGAGCGAGCTAATGGTCTGTTGGATTTAATCCATACAGATGTTTGTGGACCACTAAATGTTAGTGCCAAGGGGAACTACTACTATTTCATAACTTTTACTGATGATTATTCACGATATGGTTATGTATACCTATTAAGGTACAAATCTGAAGTATTTGAAAAGTTCAAAGAATTCAGAAATGAAGTAGAGAAACAAATTGGTCGTAGTATAAAAGTTCTTCGATCAGATCGAGGAGGTGAATATTTGACCAATGAGTTTCTTGATTATTTAAGAGATAACGGGATTATTTCACAGTGGACACGTCCTGGAACTCCACAACTAAATGGGGTTTCAGAAAGAAGGAATCGAACATTGTTGGACATGGTTCGATCAATGATGAGTTCCACTAGTTTACCTCTTTCATTCTGGGGCTATGCCTTAGAAACAGCAGCACATATTTTGAATAGAGTGCCAAGTAAAGCTGTACCCAGCACACCTTATGAGATATAGTGTGGCAAAACACCCTCGTACAAGTATTTAAAAGTATGGGGTTGTACTGCTTATGTGAAGCAGTTAGTGGGAGGTATGTTGGATATGAGATCCATCTTATGTAAATTTGTGGGGTATCCAAAAGAGTCTATTGGATACTATTTTTATGACCCCTATGAACAAAAGGTGTTTGTTTCGAGGAATGTTGTTTTCTTAGAGGAAGAGTTTCTCTCAAAGAATAGTGGAGTCATAGAACTTAATGAAGAACCACAAGAAATTCCACAAAATACCACAAATAATATACCAATAGAGACTGGACCATCCGTAACACAACCTCTTCGGATATCTGAAAGGATTTCTAGGGCACCTGAGTGGCTATACCTATTGTTAGAGAACAATGAAGAGGGACTCCTTTTGGATAATGATCCAATAAGCTATGATGAGGCAATGTCGGACATTGACTCAGATAAATGGCAAGAAGCTATGCAATTTGAGATAGATTCCATGTATTCAAACAAAGTATGGACTTTGGTTGAACCACCACAGGGTATAGTATCCATAGGTTGTAAATGGGTTTACAAACGAAAACGTGGTGGAGATGGAGAAGTAAATACTTTTAAAGCAAGACTGTTGCTAAAGGTTACACTCAAAAACAAGGAATTGATTATGAGGAAACTTTTTCACCAGTAGCAATGCTTAAATTTATTCGGATATTGCTAGCCATAGCTGCGTATTATGACTACGAGATATGGTAAATAGATGTGAAAACTGTTTTTCTTAATGGAAACATTAAGGAAGACATTTATATGAAACAGCCGCAGAGTTTCATATCCACTGGGAGCGAACAAATGGTTTGTAAGCTTCAAAGGTCCATTTATGGACTTAAACAAGCTTCAAGGAGTTGGAACATTCGGTTTGATGAAACGATCAAAATGTTTGATTTTCATCAGAATCCGGATGAACCATGTGTTTATAAGAAGGTTAGTGGGAATGCAGTTGCATTTGTTGTTCTATATGTTGATGATATCCTACTCATTGGGAATGATATAGGAATGTTACAATCAACACGGACATGGTTGTCTAAACAGTTCTCCATGAAAGATTTGGGAGAAGCATCCTTTATCCTAGGGATAAAAATATATAGAGATAGATTTAAAAGGATGATCGGACTATCCCAGTCTATGTATATAAATAAGGTACTAAAAAGGTTTAGTATGGAAGAATCCAAACGTGGATATATTCCAATGAGTCATGGGGTTTCGCTTTCTAAAACGATGTCTCCAAAGACACCTGAAGAAAGAGAACGGATGAGTACCTTATGCATCAGCTATTGGTAGCATTATGTATGCAATGTTATGTACAAGACCTGATGTGGCTCATGCACTAAGTGTAACGAGCAGATATTAGTCTAATCCAGGTGAAGAACACTAGAAAGCCGTTAAGATGATTCTTAAGTACTTACGAAGGACTAAGGATATCTTTATGGTATATGGCAATGGAGAATTGAAGCTATAAGGCTTTACTGATTCTGGTTTTCAGTCCGATAAAGACGACTATAAATCCATGTCTGGATACTTATTCACTCTGAATGGAGCAGCAGTTAGTTGGAAAATTTCCAAACAAGAAACGATTGCTGACTCTATAACAGAGGCTGAATATATTGCTGCATCTGATGCTGCAAAGGAAGCTGTTTGGATAAGGAACTTCATCCAAGGGTTGGGTGTAGTACCATCTGTTGTTGATTCAATAACGATTTATTGTGATAACAATGGGGCTATTGCGCAAGCAAATGAACCAAGATCTCATCAAAGATCCAAACACATTATGAGACGATACCATTTGATTAGAGAAATCATTGGTAGGGGAGACGTCATAATGGAGCGAGTCGACTCAGCAGAAAATATAGCAGACCCCTTAACTAAGTCTTTATCACAGAAAGTGTTTGAAGGACATCTTGAGAATATGGGTCTAAGATACATGAGTGATTGGAACTAGGGCAAGTGGGAGATTGTTAGAGTAGGATACCCGGCGTTCCAATCAGATTGGACGTATTCTACTTGTAAATACAATCTATTGGAATTATATTAAATAATAAGGCATTACTTTATTTTAAGAGTAAGCATTTATCATATATTTGCACTTAAGATAAAATTCCTAGATCACTTATAGCTATAAGATATGGTTGCGCATAGAGATGGTGATCATGGAAGATATCTTGAAAGTTGTGATCTTAAATACAGTTCCAAGTCGTTGGATATTTCGAGATGGGATATCGAATAAATCCGGAAAAGACTTGCACATAGTATGTATGCTTATTGGATAAGAATGTTGCATTCCATCAACATTAGCGTGGGACGCAAATACATATATGTGGGTGCTTGTTAGAGAACAAGTTCACTGAACATGACCGTATGAAAATTCTTAATGAAATTTTATCATGTCGAATAAGAATTTTCATGTTACAATAGTACATGATTAATCCTTAGACTTGAGGCACGATGGTAACTTTGTGCATATTATATTTTACTTTGATTTATCCTTTTGATTGCTAGCACAATCGTATAAAGGGATATTTTGGGTATTATATTAATATGTATGGAAGTTTGTCAGTGGCCAACAAAGGATTCGACACTTATGAAGATAAGTGAATTTCCTATGTGTTTCATAGTTAGTAATTCAAAGTCCTTGGCCAAGGCGGAATGAATAGTGATTCATAAACGAATTACTAAACTTGAAATGGAATCATAGTTATTAAATCAATTTGGGTTTCGACAAAATCATACCCAAAGATTTAATCGGGAAATTGGATGTCGAAAGGATTTTACATGTATGGACTTGTAATCGAAATAGGTTTACTCGCTATTCACCTAATACTAGATTCATGCTACTTGCTAGATGTTCCCATGATATGTGGGTTCTTGAATTAAAGAGTTAATTCAAGAATAAGAGTTAATATGAATAACTCAAATTACAAAGAGTTGTAAACCCACTACTAGTATTAATTGTGAACCTAAAAGGTCACACCAATTTTTGAATGAAGGTAAAATTCAAATAGTATTTCTAAAGAGTTAGAATTAATTGACAAATCTAATTTGATTAGATATCAGTTAAAGGAATATATTAAATTAATCAATTAAATTGATTAATTGAATTTTGGATATTAATTTAGTAATTTATAGAATTACTAACTAATAGTTGGAATTTAAAATTAGATTTTAAATTTCAAATCCAAATAATAATAAGATTATTAAATAAGGAAATGGAAGAATAGATTAAAATAATAAAGTCTTGAAAATTGTTTTCAAGAATTATTATTTTTAATATGATTGAAGATTAAATAATAATAAGAATAAATTAATTATGGTGGTTAGGAGTTGTTAACTAATACACATAATTAATCTTATTTTTATTAATACAATAATAATGATTGATGGTGGTTATAAACCAATCACATTATTAATTAAAAGTCAATATTTGGTATGATTATTTAAATAAAATCTGATTTTATTTAAAATAAAATATATCAAATATTGATTATTTTATGCTAAAATGTTTAGTATAAATAGGTGCAAAATGTTTGCACATAAATTGCTAAGTTTTGAGCAAAATTCTTCCAAGAGAAAATTCATTCAAAGAGTTGAGTGATAATACAAGAAAGTGTTTTTGAAAAATTTCCTTATAAATATATATTCTATACTTCTTGAAAAACCGAGTAGTTTCTACTAGCGAAGAAACTATAGTCGGAACCAAAGTTCAAAAAGGTGGATACGATTAGAGGGAAGACATTTGGATTCCTAAAGTGAGTAACCACAAGAAGTGATCGTTACCAAACCGGGAATTGATTTCCTCATACATCGTCGGTTTTGAAGGAGTTCAAGAACAAAGGTAATTTTTATAAATTACATATCAAATCAAAATTATTAAAAGTTACTAGATTTTAAATGATGCTTATTTGTTATATCGTTATACTTATGTACGGAATAAGTATTTATAAGATAAATACTTATAAAATTTTAAATTCCGCTGCAAACTCTGTTCCGTACAGTATATCGAACCCAACAGTCTATGTATACCTCCATTGTGTGTCCAATTAAATTGGCGAACATCTTATTGACCAACCTTTGGTATGTGGCCCCGGCATTTTTCAATCTGAAAGTCATCATGATGTAGCAATAAAGGCCACGAGCCGAATAGAACGAGGTATGTTTGGCGTCCTCTGGATGCATAAGAATCTGGTTTGAACCGGAATAAGCGTCTAGAAAACTCATTAATTGATGGCCTGAAGTAGCGCCCACCATGTAATCAATGTGCAAAACGGGATAGCTACCTTTTGGGCATGCCTTGTTTAAATCCGAGAAATCAATGCATAAACGCCATAAACCATTACTTTTCTTGACCAATACTGGGTTTGATATCCAGGTTGGGTATTTTGCTTTCTTGACAAATTTATTATCGATGAGCTTGTTCACTTCTTCCTCCAAGGCTTTTTGACGATCGGGCCCAAACTTCCGACGTTTCTGAATAACAGGTTTGACTGTTTTGTCAAGGTTAAGTCGCTGACAAGCTTTTTGGGGATCAATACCCTTCATATCTTTATGTTTCCATGCGAATACGTCGGAATTCGATTGGAGAAATTGGATCAACTGAGTTCGCAATGGCTCTTGGAGATTAGCACCAATACGGAGAGATTTTTCGCGAGCTGATCCATCTACAAAGTTAACCGCGACATCTTCAACAGGTTCTGCCCGAATATGTTGACTTTTTATTTGAATTGTAGCCTTGGGTCCAAATCATCTTGGACTTGGACGACCTCTTTGCCGGGACGTTTCCCTCGATCTTCATCTCGTTTCCTCATCTCGTTCATTATCAAATAATTTTGATGTCATAGGGACGTCAGTGACCGACACTTTGGGGACGTCGGTATCCGGCACAAGGGAAATCATCTCGTCGGTATTTGGTAATGCCGAATCTGGAGCATCCAACTGATTATAATTGTCGTGTTGTTCAGGTTCAATCACGTGAGCATTGCGCGAAGCTAACTTGCGCGCTTCTCGTTGATCTCGGTAATGGGTTCCTTCTCCTTCTACCGTGGGGAACTTCAATGCATAATGAAAAATTGAAATAGCAGCTCGAAGTTTATAGAGAGCGGTGCGACCCACAATAGCGTTGTATTCATTTTGGATATTCATGACTTTGAAAGTCTCCGTGATGATTTTTTTTTTTTCGGTCCAAAACCTCTGAATCGAATAGGGAGTTGAATCTCACCGATAGGACAAAAGATGCTTCCATTGAAACCTTGGATTTGATCATTGCAGGGTCGGATGTCAGCCGGATCCAACCCCATTTTCTTAAAGGTCCGCAACATGAGAATGCTTGAATAGGCTCCGGTGTCAACCATGATTCGGTGAACAGGAATACCTCCGATCGGGGCGATGATGATAAGAGCGTCCGAATGCGGATGAACGAACAAGTTAGTGTCTTTTATATTAAAAGTGATGGGACAATTCCGATTGTTGATAGTATCTCTGATATCAACATTAGTACTTGCTTCCCGGTATTTTGTGCTTCTCGGGCGTAAGCTTTGGCTTTGCGTCGAGAAATGTCAAGTTGTTTAGGATCGGTATTCAATCGAGGTATAGGGTTATAGTGAGGAGACTTCGGTGAAGTATCTATTCTGGCTTTCTTGTTTTCACCAGTTGAGGTTCCGGTAATCTTAGAGAAAGTGAAGACCTCATTGTCGGTTGTTCGGACCCTTTTTACATTGGCACCTCGGTCATCATTACCTTCGTCATCCGAGGTGTCTATAGGTCTTCCTTTGCGGCAGACATCAAAGTTCCTGAACTTCTGAAGTTGAGGTCTTCCAATCAACCGAAGGAGAGCTGACAACAAACCGAGACATTCATCGGTGTAATGTCCCGGAGACTTGTGATATGCGCAATAACGCGTTTTATCAAGTTTTTCTTTAGGAGTCCTGACAGGCTTCGGATCAGGGATAATTCCTTTTCCTTTTAACTCTTCAAGTATAGTCGCTGCTTGTAACAGTCCAGTCAACCCGTAGTATGATATTGTCTGCTTTGGGTATACACCAGATCATTCCCTCACGGTTTTGCCTTTGGGAGCTAGCTCACCAAAACGTGTCCTACTAGTGAAGGTATCCACAGCCACTTATAAGGCATGCTTCGTTATCCTTCACAACCGATGTGGGATATCTGAATCCACCCCCCTTGGAGGGCCCAACGTCCTCGTTGGCACATCGATCCGGGTACTGGCTCTGATACCACTGTAACAACCCAGTCAACCCATAGTAGGATATTATCCGCTTTGGGTATACACTAGATCATTTCCTCACGGTTTTGCCTTTGGGAGCTAGCTCAACAAAACGCGTCCTCTTAGTTAAGGCTTGCCTTAACCCTGCACAGCGGTGCGTGGTAGGATATTGTCCCTGCTGGTCTTGACCGCAGGTTTTGTTCTGGTACTGACCCAAACGCATCCTACTAGTGAAGATATCCACACCCACTTATAAGGCATGCTTCGTTCCCCTTCACAACTGATGTGGGATATCTGAATCCACCCCCCTTGGAGGGCCCAGCGTCCTCGCTGGCACATCGATCTGGGTACTGGCTCTGATACCACTGTAACCGCCCAGTCAACCTAAAGCAGACAATATCCTACTACGGGTTGACTGGGCTGTTATACGATAGCCTAGATCAAATCTAAGCCAACGGTTGAGAAGCACGTTTCGGAACGACCTGGGCCGATCTAAAAAAACGATAGATCATCATAGGGTCGATTTTGGTCCGGCCCGCCAAATCAAAAAAAAATTCTACATGACCCAAAATCGATCGGTCAAGCTACAGACTCAGGTCTAGGCCCGTTGACCAAGGGCCGGTTCACCGGCCGAGCCCGCCCGTGGCCATGTCTATTTACGCCTAGTTAGTTTATTCTAATGGCCCGCCGACCTCGGTGGCGCTTTGCTTTCAACGGAGACAAAAGTAACATGAAGTAGTACTCTCCACACACCCAATTCTACCGTTTGAAAAACCGTGAAAAATATCTCATTTCCACTTTACATCTCTCTCAAATTTAGTCGCTGTTCCTTGCCCTTTTCATTCTTCACACGCATCTTGCTGCGCCCATGGACTCTACCGCTTTTGCTGATTTTCGAGCCATTTCGCCACTTTCTGGAGCAATTTCAACCTTCCATGGCCGCAGCTTACCCTGCACCCTCACATACTATAGCAACTTCCCGTCTCCACCACCAGCAGTTACAAGAAGCTACTATTCTTCCGACCAACGGCGACGATGTCGATTTTCTGAATTCCGGCGGCTTCACGCTCTTCCTTATGCTACACCCGACACCAGAAATTTAGTTCCGGTGAGTAATACCGTCTCCTTTGTCTATGTTGCAGGATCTTGATCTACTTCACTGAAGATTGCAAGAAAAGAGAATCAAATATCACAGATATTTGCATCATAACTGCGGGCTGTAATTTGTTTACGTGTGCTAGAAGTGGTACAGTGAGAGTTGCATAAAACTAATAAAAAAAAAAACGGCTATTTAGTATACTGATAGGATACTGATTCAGGTGGTTCGTCCTGCAGTTTTAGGATAAGAAGAAATAAGTTAATGATACTGGAAAAAAATTTTGTTCTTTTGAGGGGCTTTTGGTTTATCTTTAGGCATATCACATATGGGAGCTGAAATCCATAATCAGGTGTCAAGATAAGAGGGATCATGGTGAATTCATGATCCAGACATCTCTATTTCTCATTTACTTGTTCAATTCTTGCTTCATTTCAGCGTTACTTACATTCAGATTGACTTACATTTAAATGGATCACCAATTGAAAGCCGTTTTAGCCTTGTATCCAATCAATTTTTTTTGACCATTTTCCACATTTGAATCATGGATTACTTATTTGAATGTTAATGTTGATGTTACTATTTAGGTGGTTTAAACTATAGATTGAACAAAATATACTTTCGAAACAATTATATATATGAATCTTAGACAGTCTTCACATTCAGAGAGACTAAATTTTATATTTCACTCTTCAGACCCAAGAGGGAGTTTACACGGTCGGTGATTTTATGACGAAAAGAGAGCGTTTGCATGTTGTAGGTCCTACAACAACTGTTGATGAAGGTATTGCTGACATATAATTTCTTGAAATAGTTCCTTACGAACTCATCCTTTTATTTAACAGATTATAGTTTGTGCACAGCATTGGAAACTCTGGTGGAGAAAAGAATCACTGGATTTCCTGTGGTTGATGATGATGGGAAGTTGGTAACGTTATGATTTTATGTACAGTTATCTATGAGTTGAAGAGCAGCCATGCTAAGTTTGTTGCATTTTTTATTAATAATGAATATAAGTAATCATTCTTTTTTGAGTCTTAACAGAACGTATGAATGTTTCTGCAGGTTGGGGTTGTTTCTGACTATGATTTATTGGCCCTTGACTCCATCTCAGGTACCAGTGACATAGTGGAACCAATTTTTTTTTGAGTTTTTTCAGCTATATACAAACTAACCTTTAAGATTTAGGGACTGTCCGGAATACACAAGCCAAGATAAAAGTTATTTTTTTATCAAGAACCTGAGAGTCACTTTGCTTCAAGGCTTGGCAAACATTCCCTTTGTAAATAAACATAAAAATCCAGTTAGCTATCCATGTTAAAAATTTCTCTTATCTGTCTCTATTTACACATTAAATAGGTGGATCTTGATTAATATGAAAACTTCGAGGGGCTGTTTGATATATTGATTGTGTATTTGTTAGTTTGAAAGATATTTGAACTTATCTATATATGTGTTCAAATGCAATTGTGGCTTTTGATAGTGTCTCTAGTAAATGTGCATAATGCTAGGGACAGTGATGGGGCATATTAAGTTACAGACAATGGCAGTGCTAGGATTTATATATAGGGCACGCTCTTAAGATAATCAAGAAAGAAGCGGGGTTGCTGGGACGACAACCTCAGGAAAAAATGGCTGATTTTTTAGCATTGTTACCAAATATTAACATGAAAACTACAGAAAACAAATACTTATTTAAATGAATAAATTCTTTTAGGATACATTTGAATGCAGAAAATGGGTTTCTATGGGTGGTCGAGTTTTATTCTATAAAATGTAGTGGCATTATTTTGTATGTGCATTGCTTACTGTTTCATCATCCTAGTAAAGTAATTTGGGATATGGAACATGTTTCTTGAATTCCATGGTCAGCAATATGTAAATGTTATGCTTTAGTGATTCTTGCCAAATGAAACTATGCAAATAACTAGGTATAATACATTATCTTATATTTTCATACTAACTGCTAGGAGTTGATGAGATCCATGTATAATATGTTTCTTTGTCATACTTATAAAATTGTTCCATTGCTTCTAATTTTTTATTCTTTGGGCTTGGTGGAAGGGTATTTAAGTTGTGCTTAGGGTTGAAAGTATTGTATTCAAGCATTTATGTTTAATTATGCTATTTTTCCATCTCTCAAACATAGGTGGGGCTCAACAAGATACAAACTTGTTCCCGGTTGTTGATAGCACTTGGAAAGTATGTATCATCTACTTTTTCCCTGTGTTTTATATATATCCATTTATTGAAAGATGAGAACATATCTTGCCTTCTATTGTAGGGCTCTCGTCTTATTAGCATTCATCACATGATTTGCTGATTGAATCTCCAGATGCATAAATCGTGTGCAGAGTAGTTTTCAGCTTTCCTCCTGCGTATATCACAGATTTAAGAGAACTGAAATATGTGCTATTATCTGTTTTTCTTTTTCTCCCCTTTTTAAGAAAAAAATTCTTGTTAATTTTTCCACACATTCTCAACAAACATCACCTTCCAAATTACTCACTCAGAGGCAAAGAAAAAACTGTATATCAATCTGAAAGACTCTAGTTTTTATGCTCGTTGGTTTTTGCTCTTGCCACCATCGTTGCTTTGAGAATCCACTTATCAATCTATTTGATAAACGAAGAAAAAGCACCACCACATGAAGCGAATATCAACTTGAGAGTGATTCTGTAAAAATCATATAAGTTGAATGGATTAATATCTCAATCTATTGGTTCCATCAGTTTATAATATTTTTGTCCATGCAGACATTTAATGAAATACAGAAGTTACTCAGCAAAACTAATGGGAAGGTTGTAGGTGATCTTATGACTCCTTCACCACTAGTTGTACGGGAAAACACCAATCTTGAGGATGCTGTGAGGTATTAGTAGTTTCAACTCTTCTAGTTGGATTATACAATTTTATGTTCCCAAATTAGAATTATCTTATTACCATCACTATACTCTGTTATCTTGTTATGTTTGAAACCTACGGGTTTTTAAAAATTACTAATAACATTTCCCGTTGAAAAAGATAAAATCACCCTCCACATCATGGGTGGTGTAGATTCTTGGATAATAGCTATAAGTAACTGTTATGCATTCCATCTTATCAGGACCGCACGTTTAGTTGCCTGCCTTACCATTTGTCGAGCAAGTTATGCAGATCAGTAAATATGATGTAGGCTAGTTTTGATTTTTGTTTTCATGTAAGGTTAAGGCTATGTATGTCTAGCTAGCCCCAGTAATTGTTGTTTTTGGAGTCTTCTGCTTCATATACTTGCTCTGGACACATATTGGTAAAAATTTATTATTGTTGAATTGAAAACAAATGTTTTATTGTCTAACCTTATGTTATTAGTTATTACTGGTGGTTTGCTTCTCAAATTAATTTGTGTTACGATTTGAGTTCTGGTTTGAACAAACTGCTTCATCAATTTTTCTTAAGAGCGTAAAGTTAATAAGAAGTTTACCAACACATCTCAGAGAAATTGATGATGCTCGTGTAGGTTATTGCTTAAAACAAAGTATCGGCGTCTGCCTGTTGTTGATGGAGAAGGAAAGCTGGTAACATGATTTCTGTATCCTTTCTTGCATTAGTATATGTGATTCAATTACCAGTAGAAACTTAATGCTTGAACATTTTCAATTTGCTATGTGATAGATTGGAATCATTACAAGGGGTGATATTGTTAGAGGTGCTCTACAGATAAAGCAGGCCACTGAGAATACGTGACCAGACTTCATAATCCAATTGCCATCAGAATTAAGTCAATGGCAGCTCGACATCTATCTAAAGGTACTGACGAGGGCCCAATACGACATGTTGCCCCCTCTCTGGCTTTGCCTTACGATTTCGGTTCATTTTTATCTGTGTTGAGAATTAGATTGTAGTGATTTGTTCGACACTGGAGATGAATAGAAAAAATCGTTTTCATTTCTTTTTGTGGCCTTTACAGCTGTGGTAAGGAACTCGTGTATGAGTATGTAAAATATTAATGTGAACTTGATATTGATGATTTCCATGATTTGTCCTGTGTTCTTTACATCCGTGTGGAAAGACCGAAAGAGCTTATATAATCTTTTTAACGCTTCATTTGTAACTATCTCGTCTCCTTTGTCATTGTCAGTTCTGTTATGAAATGCGATGAAAATAAAGAACACAATGTATAAAAACCGGATATCAATTGTACTGAAATATCTTTCCTTCTTCACTACTTTTTTCGTACATAAATTGTAAGAAACACTTGCCTTTTATAGGCACATTTTGGGCACACAATTCAATGCAACACACACACTAATAATATAATAATTTCAATGATAATGTTTAATAGTGGTAAGATTCCACTTATGTATAACACTCCCCTTTGGAATTATCACTATTAAATGTGCGTTTATGCTGCCTCGTTAAAAACCTTATCTGGAAAAACCCTGTGGGAAAAAAATCGAGACAAGGAAAAAAGAGTACAACCGCACATACTCCCCTTCGAGTTATCATCCGTGCAAATCCCGAAGATGTCTTATCCCAATATTGTGCACGTGCTTTCGAAACATTGTCGTCGGAAGCGCCTTCGTAAACAAATCTGCTGCATTATCGCTTGATCGAATGTATTGAACTGTGATTTGTTTGTTTCTTTCAAGCTCTTGCGCATATAAGAATAACTTTGGCGGGATATGTTTAGTTCTGTCATTCTTGATGTATCCTTCTTTTGTTTGAGCGACACATGCTGCATTGTCTTCGAATATCACCATCGGGTCATTATTATTTGATAGTCCACTGGCTTGTTGAATGTGTTGAGTCATGTTTATGAGCCAGATGCATTCTCTAGTTGCTTCATGTAATGCAATGACCTCGGCATGGTTTGAAGACGTCGCAACTAATGTTTGTTTCTGGGAACGCCAAGAAAATGCAGTTCCGCCAATTGTAAAGACGTATCCAGTTTGAGATCTTGCTTTATGGGGATCTGAGAGATATCCTGCATCTGCAAAACCGATATTTCATGTTTTCTATTGTTAGAATAAAACAGTCCCAAATCGATTGTCCCTTGGAGATAAAGGAATATATGCTTAATTCCATTCCAATGTCTCCTCGTAGGTGCCGAGTTATATCTTGCTAATAAATTAGTAGCGAAAGATATATCTGGTCTGGTACAATTAGCAAGATACATAAGAGCTCCTATGGCACTCATATATGGTATTTCAGGACCAAGTATCTCTTCATCTTCATCACAAGGTCGAAATGGATCCTTTTCGACATCTAATGTTCGATTGACCATTGGGGCACTAAGTGGATTAGCCTTGTCCATATTGAATCGTTTCAGTATTCTTTTAGTGTAATTAGATTGATGGACATATATCCCATTTTGGACTCGTTCTATTTGCAAGCCGAGACAATATTTGGTTTGTCCGAGATCTTTCATTTCAAATTCGCCTTTTAGTAAAGTGACTGCTTCTTGAATTGCATTTTTAGTCCCAATAATATTAAGATCATCGACATAGACAGCAATTATCACAATTCCATCTTGTGATCTTTTTATAAAAACACACGGGCATATTTGATTATTTATGTATCCCCGTTTCAGTAATTGTTCACTCAAACAATTATACCACATACGCCCGGATTGTTTCAAGTCATACAATGATCTTTGCAGTTTTATCGCACAGAACTCTTTAGGTTTGGACTTTAGCGCCTCGGGTGTTCTAATTCCTTTTGGAACTTTTATATAAATGTCAGCGTCTAGCGACCCATATAAGTAAGCAGTCACAACGTCCATAAGACGCATCTCAAGATTTTCATGGATGGCCAAACTAATCAAGTATCTGAAAGTAATTGCATCCATAACAGGGGAATATGTTTCATCATAATCAATCCCAGGCCTCTGGGAGAATCCCTGTGCTACAAGGCGAGCTTTATATCTTGTGACTTCATTTTTCTCATTTCTTTTTCTGACAAAAACCCATCTGTACCCAATAGGTTTTGTCTTTGGGTATAATGGTTATAGGTCCAAAAATCTTTCGTTTATTAAGCGAATTTAACTCGGCTTGAATAGCACCTTTCCACTTGTCCCAATCATGTCTTTTCTGACATTCAATCATAGATTTTGGTTCAGGGTCCTCAACTTCTTTGTCAATTTCTTGTGATACCATATATGCGAACGCATCATCAATGATCTCATCACGCTTCCAAAGTTTCCCATTATTTACATAATTGATGGAGATTTCAATATTTTCATTTCGTTCCGAAATTTTTCCATCATCTTGATTCTTTTTCAAATTCGAATCTTGAATTTCTCTTTTCTTTCGAGGATTCTTATCTTTAGACCTCACTGGCCTTCCTTGTTTCAAGTGTGCCTTTAACTCATTTAGCACATCGTCATTTGCCATTTCTTTTGTAATCTCAATTCGAGCAGGGGCATTTATAGCTGCAACATGTGATTTTGTCACCCTTTTTGTGTCAGTAAATGCATCTGGCAATTGATTTGCAATATTCTGCAGATGTATAATTTTTTGAACTTCTTGCTCTCTTTGTTTGGTGGGAGGATCAAGATATGATAGTGATGATGTTCTCCATTCAATATTTTTCTCAATTGACTTTTCATTTCCACCTAAAGGGGGAAATAATTCTTCATTAAAATGACAATCATCAAACCGAGCTGTAAAAACATCACCCGTTTTTGGTTCAAGGTATTTTATTATTGATAGAGATTCATATCCAACATATATTCCCAACCTTCTTTGATGCCTCATTTTCGTACGTTGGGGCGGAGCAATTGGTACATACACTGCACAACAAAAAATTCTTATATGTGCAATATTTGGTTCTCTACCAGATGCCAACTGTAATGGCGAGTATGTATGGTGTGCACTTGGTCTTATGCGAATTAGATTATCTGCATGCAGAATAGCATGTCCCCATACTGAAGTGGGCAGTTTTGTCCTCATTATCAATGGTCTGGCTATAAGCTGCAATCGTTTGATCAATGATTCTGCTAGACCATTTTGAGTATGAACATGTGCTACAGGATGTTCAACATCAATTCCCACTGCCATACAATAATCATTAAATGCTTGAGATGTAAATTCTCCAGCATTGTCCAGTCTGACCCTTTTGATAATATAATCTGGGAATTGAGCCCTTAATTTGATAAGTTGGGCAAGCAATTTAGCAAATGCCACATTTCTAGTGGATAACAAACTCACGTGAGACCATCTACTAGAAGCATCAATTAACACCATAAAATGTCTGAATGGACCACAAGGCGGATGAATACGTCCACATATATCACCATGAATCCTTTCTAAAAATAATGGTGATTCATGCCCGACTTTAGTATGTGATGGTCTTATTATCAATTTCCCTTGAGAACATGAGGCACATGTCAATTCATGTGTTTGCAATATCCTCTGATTTTTTAACGGATGTCCACTAGAATTTTCAATAATTCTTTGCATCATTATCGAGCCAGGATGACCAAGTCTATCATGCCAAAGTTTAAACATTTCATTCGCCTGTGACTTTGTTGCAGCATAAGTCTCAATAATATAAATGCGGGTGTAATATAAGCCCGATGATAAAGCTGGCAATTTCTCCAAAACACATTTATTTCCCGCAACATTTGAGGTAATGCAAAGATATTCAACTCCCCCTTCATTCATTGTTTCAACATGGTATCCGTTCATTCGGATATCTTTAAAACTCAACAAGTTTCTTGTTGATTTCGGGGAGAATAATGCATCATTCAATGTAAACTTTGTACCTCCCATCATAAAAAATATGGCTTTTCCAGAACCCTCAATTATCTTTGCATTTCCAGATATTGTGTTTACTTTTGCTTTATTTAATTTCAAGTTGACAAAATATTTTTTGTCCTTGAGTATAGTATGAGTTGTGGCACAATCTGCAAGACATATATCTCCATTTTGAATTCGAGACCGATCCATGATCTAAAAGAAAACAACATTATTATTGATCAAATTTGAAATACTGATACAACTAGTACAAATACGCAAATACAACAAAAAAACTTAGAAATCAATAAAAGAAACAGGATAATCAGTTGTTCTCTTGGTCATTTCCAGCTCTTTCTTCAAATACCGCATCAGCAAAATCCAGGTTCAACATGTCATCGATGCCATAGTCATCATCTACACGTGTTGTATTATTTTCAGATGATTCCCCAACTATAAAAATTAGTTTCTACATTTTTATCTTTTGATTTCTGGGAATCATTATATTTATCAACAATGTGTTTCGGAGCACGACAATTTCGTGCCCAATGTCCCGTCTTTCCACATCGATAACATGCATTTTCATATTATTCTCCGTCACATTATTTTGTTCAAATTTTGGCTGAAAATTTCTCCCCCTTTCATAATTTTGGACATAGCCACGGCCTCGTCCATGATAATTCCCTCGGCCCGAGTTGTACCCTCTGTGAAATTTGAAGCCTTGGTCAAATCGGCGATCTGGGCCATATCCACGGCCACGGCCACGTCCACGACCCCGGCCACGTCCCGAGGTATTTCCACGCACATATGTCTGGCTGTTTTCAGTTCTGGTTCCCTGTTTAGATATTACAGCATTTATTTCAGGGACCGCAGTAGACCCCGTGGGTCTAGATTCATGATTTTTCATCAACAACTCGTTATTTTGTTCAGCCAACAGCAAACAAGAAATCAACTCAGAATATTTTACAAAGCCTTTTGCTCTGTATTGTTGCTGCAATAGTACATTTGAAGCGTGGAACGTGGACAACGTTTTTTCCAGCATATCATAATCAGTTATGTTTTCTCCGCATAATTTTAACACCGAACAAATGCGGAACATGGCCGAATTGTACTCGTTAACAGTTCTGAAGTCTTGGAAGCGTAAATGCATCCATTCATAACGAGCCCGAGGGAGAATCACCGTTTTCTGGTGATCATATCTTTCTTTCAAGGCTTTCCATAGATCCGCAGGATCTTTAACAGTTAAATATTCATTTTTCAAAGCCTCATTCAAATGATGCCTCAGAAATATCATTGCTTTAGCTTTATCCTGTATTGATGAATCATTTGGGGATATTATTGTTTTTTCCAATCCCCTTGCCGCCAAATGAATTTCGGCATCCAATGTCCATGAGATATAACTTTTCCCAGAGATATCGAGAGCTTCGAATTCGAGTTTGACCAGATTTACCATGATAACTATAAAATAAAACATCAATGCTGAGATTCGAAAAAATTACATATACAATCATTAATTCTTCAAGACGTACACAAGAGAAAAAACTAAACACATTATACAAAGGCCTAATACATAAAATTTAAATCCAACAGTACGATACATAATTTTGAAAATTAGGAAAACATATATAATAAACAAGATAATGGTAATTATAAGTAATGGATCAAACATTTTTTTTTTTTTCTTAAAACAATATATTTTGAGTGTTTGTATTATGAAAATGAATTGTAGTGTTATATATAGATATTGGTAAATAGCCGTTGCAATATAGTCGTTAAGTAGCCGTTGGAACCATATTTAATGATATAATATTTGCTAATTAATCATTTATAATCATAAAATTCTAATCAATCATGTATATTACCTTAAAAAAATTTTTCGAATTATTTGATGAACATTTTCGCGAATATAACAAAACAAGTAAAAAAAATGCTCCACATTATTTGATAAATTTTATGGTAAGTACAAGAATAAACAATTATAAATTTCACGCCACATTACTGGGTAAACCATTTTTATGGGTGTTAAGTATAAATAATAACATTTATTACAACTTGAAAAATAATTCATAAGCAAATTTAATAATATCATATCACCACATATTATTGGCTATGGCATAGCCTAATTTGCCAATAATAATGGTAATGTGTATATAATATCATATTTAGTATACATATCTTGACTGTGGCAGAGCCTAACTTGTCAAGAATAATAGTAATATATATATATATATATATATATATATATTTTTGACTGTGGCAGAGCCTAACTTGTCAAAATTAATAGCAATATGTATATATATCCTTGACTGTGGCAGAACCTAACTTGTCAAGAATAATAGTAATATGTATATATATCCTACCTTTCTTGACCGGGTAGAGCGTTCGTGCTGATAACGTGTTATGAAATGCGATGAAAATAAAGAACACAATGTATAAAAACCGGATATCAATTGTACTGAAATATCTTTCCTTCTTCACTACTTTTTTCGTACATAAATTGTAAGAAACACTTGCCTTTTATAGGCACATTTTGGGCACACAATTCAATGCAACACACACACTAATAATATAATAATTTCAATGATAATGTTTAATAGTGGTAAGATTCCACTTATGTATAACAAGTTCTTTATTTTCCACAACTAAACATGTGAATATCCTCCCTATATATAATTCCCGAATGCGCTGAGCCTACGTGGCTGCTTTTGGTGCTTCGGAATCCTATTTGGCGAAGAATCATGCTTCGTAATTAGGTTTGGACAAATAATATTGATATATTAATAATTAATAATCTAGGTTCGGGCATTCCATAAATATTATTTAGCTAACTTAGGTATTTTAATATCACTTTTACTCAAATAACCCTTTAATTCCTTGTAATTTTTACATAGTGAGGCACTAAGTGAATAATATATCCCTAAATTTTGATTTGCTTCCTTCAATAAGCTATTGAATTATAAATGTATTTTAAAAGTTGATAACTTTTGTATTTTTTATCGGTTTTACATATATAATATATCAAATTGATCATCTTTTGATGATCTTCGATTTGACATCCATATTCTATATATAAGATAAATAAATTATATTTATCTCTATAATAATAAAAAATAATAATATTTATTAAAATTCATTAGAAAAATGAAATTATTTCTCAATTGATATGTTTATATTTAATGTAGTTATATATTGTAAGTTAAAAAATTAGTATAATATAACACAAGTGAATCACACAAATAAAAAGTATCATAATAAATATATAATAATATATATATTCTTATAACACTACAAAATAAATGTTATATTCCAACGGGAAATCCTATGGTTATATATTCCAATGGAAATTCCAACGAATATTCCAATGGAATAGCTTCCGTTGGAATAGTTCCAATAGAAATTCCAACGGAAATATTCCGTTGAAATGTGTTTTTCATTGGAATTTTAGATGGAATTTGATGATTCCAACGGCTATATTTCCAACGGCTTTTTACCGTAGGAATTTCCGTTGGAATATGCAAATTTCGTTGGAATTTTTTTTTCACCCCCGTTGGAAAATCCATCGTTGGAATTGTCAAAATCCAACGGAAATTCCAATGAAAAACTCATTCCAACGGGATATGTTCGTTGGAATTTCCGTTGGAATCCATTGAAAAATTCCAACGGAAATAATAGTATTGAAATATCTGTTGGAATTGCCGTTGGAATAATTTTTTTGAAATAGATTTCCGTTAGAATTTCATCATTTTCTTGTAGTGTAAAAGATATTTAAATTTCCAAACTATTTTTTTTATTAATTTTAAATTTTAAGAAAAAAATTAGCAAACACCCGTGTAATACACGGGTTTTGTACTAGTATATTGTTTATTCCTTTATTTTGGACTCATCCGTGATTATCTTTTTTTTTTCTTTTTTCTTTTTTTCCAAACAATAAAATTTTATAGATAAAAACACTTAATTTGCAGTCGAAATCAGCTAGAAATGCTCCCTACCCACGGTGGGCACATGTTAATATGTCCACTGTGTAGGTGACATTCACTCATTGGTGATGTTAATATGTTCAAAAAAATACATCACCAATGTGTGCATGCCACATAAACGGTGGATATATTAACATGTGCCCACCGTGAATAGGTAAGCATTATTACGAAATCAGCAGCCAAAAAGCCGAAGCAAATGAGAGGACATCTCCCTAAAACACCAGAAACACGCCAAACGAAAAAAAAAAAAATAAAAAACTATACTCCCACAAATGGAGAAGGAAACTCCCAAAAGGAGAACCGAAACCCAACCTACAACACAGAAAAAACACAAAACAAATCAACAATTACAACTCAAAACACACTAAAACAACCAACAAACACCCTAAATAGGAGAAAGAAAAACACATCAAAACCTAAAAAAAAAAAAAAATGCCCTCCCCACTGGACGACACCCCACCTCCTGCACGACTAGACAAACATCCAAATGCGACCCACCGGGAAGAGGCCCCAAAAACAACAGCCTAGCCGGGCCTGAGACCGGAAACTTATTTTGGGACTCGCAAACCCACCCCCGCCGGGTAATTAGTTGGAGGGAATTAGTTGTTATCTAAAAAATAATCAAACATTTTTATATATATACTAGTACAAATCATGTGCAATGCACGGGTAAGAAATATTCATTAATATTTATAAATTACACATGCACATTGAATAATATTTATAAATCAGAAATATAAAATTAATATGTAATACAATTTATCTATATTAATTTGTTGAAAATGTAATACTCCCTCCTATTTTTTTTAAATCAGCAGCCAAAAAGCCGAAGCAAATGAGAGGACATCTCCCTAAAACACCAGAAACACGCCAAACGAAAAAAAAAAAAATAAAAAACTATACTCCCACAAATGGAGAAGGAAACTCCCAAAAGGAGAACCGAAACCCAACCTACAACACAGAAAAAACACAAAACAAATCAACAATTACAACTCAAAACACACTAAAACAACAAACAAACACCCTAAATAGGAGAAAGAAAAACACATCAAAACCTAAAAAAAAAAAAAAAAAAAAA